>VUQS01033754.1:46303-69627 GCA_015108495.1 Heterochromis multidens
GAGAGCATCTGGCCAGTTGTTGCTTTTCACCAGTTTGACAAGATGTGTTGTTGTACTTTATACCATCCTCTAAACAGCTGTTGTGAATAAAATGTGCAATAAAATAAAAATCTATATGCCACAATAATGCCTGAGTGAAAGGGTTCACATGAGAGTGAGTCCATGAGTGCATTGCGTGTATGAGACAGCTGCTGCTTTTTGGCACACTCTCACACACACACACACACACACACACACACACACACACACACACACACACACACACACACACACACACACACAAACAGATGCACTCAGGTAGCAGCTGGGCAGGCTCACCTGTCATATTAATAAAACTAGACAATCCCTTCCATCAGCAGCATAGCAGCAGCAGAGGCCGAAGCAGAAAGAGAGACAGAACAAAAGAGCAGAGAGGCGGAGAGCTGTGAGAGAGAAAATGAGCAGGATGAGAGGAGGAGTTAACGTTTTCTGTGAAGCTTATCTTTGAAATATTGTCTATGCAACCATTAAAAGAGCTGCGTTAATATCAACAAAAACTATACAATGTTATGTCTAATAGTTAATTATGAGGGGTGAATAATTACATTTTTTTTTAAGAATGGCCTATGACGTTATCACAGCAGTATGTTTGTATACTATCAATACACCCAGAATTTGCCTGAATTTTGAGTCCTGTCATTAAGACATACCATCAGGATCTGCTTTAATTCTAAGAATAAAAAATTTGTGCAAAATGATTTGTATTATAAAGTTTTTCTTATTATGAACACTGAGTATATTGCTAACATAAGTAATGCCTTGGTGAAGGGAACCTATAGGCCTCACAGGATATCACGAATTAATCTAATAGCTCCTACTAATATTTTTGCATATCGTATAGTTTATAAGATGGACTTTGGAAGTTCTATTTTTTTCTAATTTTACATTTAAAATTAAAATTAAGAATAAAGAAAGCCCAAAATTCAAAATGCATGAAGTAATTTACCAATGAAGAAACACAGCAATAATATTTTTCATGGTTTATTTATGTGCCTGTGGTTATAAGGTACTTAAGGTAGCAACTAGATGTATATCGAATAGGACATCTGATATAAACATCTGCCAAATCAAATATGCAGAGCTAACCACTGTGGTGACCCATCGTGAATAAGGGAGCAGCCAAAAGTAGACAAAGAATACGTTTCTGAAAACTCACTCTTTGGAATTCTTTAACTGTAGACACTTCTGGCCACTGTAGATGGGTTGATGAATACAAATGTAATCTTTCATAAAAAACTCTAAAAATGTAGGAATGCCTTTTTGTGTGCCTGCTTCAATTGCTAATGGTGCCTTATCTTAAAAGACCACATAACACATTTTTGAAAAAAAAAAACAAAAAAAAACAACCAAACAAACAAACAAACAAAAAAAAAACCCACCTGTTTTTGGTTTCAGTGAAATAATCTCCGATTTGAGTGAAATTTCTAAGGTTTAGCTTATTTCAAACCTTCTAAGTATAAATTGCATCCGTTGTTTGGGAATCACTAGGCAATGAGACAAAAGGACCGGCTGTGGATGATAGAGCGATGACAGTACTGATAAGATAAGAAGGCCATTTATTGACTTTCTGATTGTGTGAGTCTTCTGTGTCTTGGTCTGCTTCTGTCTCTGTCTTTATGAGAGTGTGTCAGTGTGAGGGTGCATGTTGCTGCTTGCTTGTGTGTGTTTTCTTGGCATCAGAAAAGGCCTTGGACAGAGTGAAGAGAGGGCCCAGGGGAGAAAGAAAAAGAGAGAGAGAGAGAGAGTCAGAGACGGAGACAGGGGGTGGAACAATAAGGGGTGGTGGAAAATGACAAGCCTGGTAAAGGAGGTCTTCCTGAAAGCACCACATCTAACAGAGGCGGCTATGCCATACAGACAAGACTGTCCGCCTCCACTTCCATTAACCCCTAAAGTGCCTGGCTGCGCAGGTAGAGCTGTTTCATTGAAGCCACTGACAGCTGCTCCATGGGTGGGATCCTGTGTGTTTACTTTTACCTGTAGGCTCAGAGGACTCATCCTAAAGCCAATGATAGCTCCAATGTGTCATAACTGACAGCAAAATGAAAACACTCTCACGGGCCTGCACGATTATCTGGCAACCAGGTGAAATTGAAGTTTGATTAATCTAAATCTATCGCTGCCATCAAAAACAAAAATATATTTATATTTTTCCCCTTTTATTCAAATAAATTAAATTCATTGAGCATCCACCATGCACTGTAGCTGAATTAGGAACTTCAAAGTAAGTTCAGTGTGAGCAGGCTGATTACCTACATGGGTGAATTGACAAAACGTGTCCAAGGGAAGAAGTAGGAAATGCCTCATAAAGAATCTTTTGAGACAGACTGACAGAGACCAGTGAGTAAGCACCGATTTATGGATGAAGGCACAATAAAGAAAGTTCCCAGTGTTCATTGGAGACCAGTGAATCCAAAATGAACTCTTTTTATGAGGCTGACTTTGCCTCCGTGATGGTGCTTGCACAAAGTGGCCAACAAAGGGTGGCAGTAAAGGGGGAGTCGTGACAAGATAGCCGCACAATGAGAGAATCAACTTTCACGTGGCTGAATGCAGGCAGAAGCCCTGCCCAGCTGTTTTTAATGGCGATGCATTGACAGGAGGGCAGGCTATTTTTAATTGTATGCACTTCTTTCAGACATGCTCACAAAACGCCCCTTTCACCAAGCTTTGTCAGTAACCTGCAGTGACCTGCATTCAAGGCTACATCGGGGTCCCCAGCACAAAAGGCACTGGAAGACAGGGGTACAGGGAAGTCTGCAGCTGGATGTCCAGTTCTGAGTCTGGAATTCCTCTTTAGACCACCACAGACCTCTAGAATGGACAATACTTTGAATAAAAGAAATATTGTAGTAAAACTAAATAGGTGACATAAGATTGTCTACAGAGACGTGGAAGTCAATACTAACTTTGTTACACTTCACACTAAATAATTGTCTGTTACCTCTCTGCAAACATGCACTTACAGTACCATGCGCACACACACACACACACACACACACACACACACAAACATGTGCGCGCACAAAGAATGTACAAACAAGTCAGAAAACAAAGGGCTCTTGTAACAGGCTTGGGATCTTGATGAAAAATTCAAACAATATTAAATGGGGAGAGTCAACAGCAGACACACTTCTGCTGAGGGCCCTTCAAACAGACAGAGTAACTCGGCACACACATTATGCCACCACAGTTCAGCCTCTTAGTGTAATGATGATGGCAGCTTTAGCTGGGGCACAGCTTTTAAAACACTTCTCTCGCAAACACTCTCCTGCAATGGGGGGAGTAAAAGGAGTGAGGAGTCGTTGAGTCCAGGCATGCCATTTCCTTCAGATTTACCTGCCGGTGAACGTCACGGGCCACCTGGATTCCCTGCATCTCCTCCCTCCCACTTTAGTGACCACTTCATCAGGAGTTGCACTTCTGAAAGACACAGATTAAGATATCAGTGTTGAAGGATTCCAACTGTCCTCCTGCACAACACGGAGCAGTAATGCCTCCTGACAGGAGAGCTTTAGGAGCAGGCTTCAGATTCTCACATCCATCAGTGATCCTTCATCTTAGTGAGTTAGAAAAAGAAACAACTCATGTAAATATGTACACCCCATTGTACATGTGAGGAAAAAATTCATGATGGAATGGGAAAAATTACCACTTTTTCCAAAAAGTCTCACAGAGACAGGCTGAAAAAAAGCTAATTAGGGAATAATTAAAAAAAAAATCTATCCATACATTTTCTTCTGCTTATCCAGTTTAGTTCATTTTCTTTCTTACAGGAATTTTAATTTTCAGCAGTTACTTTATTAAAATTTCAGTGTATTTACTGTTGTTGAATTGCAAAGCTGATTTTAAATATAGCTTATTGTGCAGAACAGATAAATAAATATGCTACTGATTTTAAACAACATTTAAGAAAATAAGACGAGTTCTTCATACTCATCAGTTATTTTTCAGAGCATGAAAAGCTCCATTCAGGGCTGCAGAAGGCATTACTTAACTGTTCTCACAGGCTGAGTTCCCCTTTAAGGCAGTAAAGGGAATCGGTTCCTTATTCTTGGATTGGAAGGGGAATAGAAACAGTTAATCCTGAGTAAAGAACATGGCCATTATGAGAGCTGTTGGTAATTGTGTGTATCCGGCACCACTGCAGGGTCAGCAGCTCCACCACCACCTGTAGGCAGACAACTGTGCTGACTAGGAGTGGCTTGCCTAACTGTGGTCAGACACAGGAAGCAGAGACAGCAGGTGCACTGTTATCACCTCCATAGAAAGGTAATGAAACCACACCACAATCAGCAGGAAATGAAGGGCACAGCTGAGCTTGATTGCCTACTCTGCTGCACTGAACAATATTTTAGTCATGTACATGGGTCTGTATATGATTAGACAATTGATAGTAGACAGGACGACTCTCACTTCTAGCCGTTTGAAGCCAACACGTAGGACTTTAACTTTCTTGATAAGGGAAATTTTCCTAACCTCTGTTCCCTGGCAGTTGTATCCCTTTTGTTTATGAGTTCTCCCTAGACTCAAAGTGGTGTGACATTTACGGGTGCCTGCTTTGAAGAGGGGCCAACCGCTCTCCAAGCAGTAAAAGAGCCACCTGCCTCCCCTCACCTGCCCTTCTGTGAGAGCTTAGTGAATAAAAACTCCAGAGTTCCAGTGACAGCAAGACCCTGCCTAGTAGCTACTGTACAGTGCAGCACACTTTCAAAACCCCCACCCCCCAATTTGGCTCTTGCAAGAGACAGAAAAGAAGATATAAAGAAGGAGAGCTGTTTTCTTTTCAGTATCTCCCCTTGGCTAAGTGTGGGGTAAGCCCGCTAATCCTTCTTGGTGTGATGACTCACAACGGGTGTGTCCAATGTGTTCCCAAAGATATCTTTTCCACAGTGTGAATATCAATAGAAATGTTTATGTTGGCTTTGTGAATCATGTTGTGTGGCATTTAATAGTTTCTAATGGTGGATGAACACCTTCTCTTATGTTTAGATTTATATACCTGACCCATAGAAAACAACATTTGAAGAACTGATGTGCTTTTTATTATATCCATTTTTTTTAGAGTTGTATGAGTGTGTGTTTGTATGTGAGAGGGAGAGAATTGGCCCAGTGTCCCACCTAATTGTTATTGCGTCTGTGTTTGGCCTGGAGACAGTCGATAGGAATCAGCAGTGAGCCTGGTGGTGGGGTTATGGAGAGCTGTGTCTCCCACTTCCCAGTGTCTTAGTTGTAATGCATCCCTCCACTAACAGGGATCAAGGTATTAGGGATTCAGGTTATTTGTATTGATTTTATGTGCTGTCATGCTGGGCTCGAGGACGCCCTCATATTTGTGGAAATTGCAAATTCCACCTCGGAAATGTCACCAGCATTTAATCTTTTCTTGAGTGGTCAATATTGGACCCTCACTCTGGTCCAACCACATTTATTAAACAGAGACCAAGTGTTCCCACGGTTACCATGACACCAAGCAGCACGGAATGGGATTGGTCCAGACTAGATGGTAACTTGGAAGTGAGGAAGTACAATACTTTTTTGATAAGATCTGTGTCAATGGAGAGTTGACTCTGGATTAGGCTTAGTACAGAGAGGACTATTCATAGATGGGTTTTGAAATCACACTGAGAATATCATCAGAGGTAATTCTGAAGGTCTGTAAACTTACCTGCTGCACTGTAAGTCTGGTTTATTCCCAGTATTGTGCATTTAATAGGCCCTGGTGCGTAGAAAATATTTAGAAAAAAAATGTCTTGACACAATTGCAAATTACCAGGACTGCTTCTCGTTGAATAACTAAGGTCAGTGTCAATATTCTATGAGGGCTCTTCAAGGTCTGTAAAAGCAAACTGCTTTGTTACATCTGCCAACATTTGCATGCTATTATCATCTTTGCTTTATCCGTGTCATAGCAAATGTTTCTCTTTCTCCTGTGTTTACAGGAATGGCCAAAATCACCCCTCCTCTCTCCAGTCGCCACAATCAAATTTACTCTGGCTTGAGTACACGTTTAGTGGGGACCATTTGTTTGAGGCAAACACTTAGGGCCCTCGTATGTCATTGACCAGTGTCCACAAATATAATCCTATCAAGTTCAATCTTAGGATGTCCTGTGCCATTGTTTTCCTAATGCAATAAATGAAAATAATCCCATCTGTCTTGTTTTAATATACAGCTATCTCCTTGTTTGAGTGCATTATGAACTTCGGGAAGTCTTTTTTTCTCCTCTAGCCTACTTGTTTGAGTGAGTCTGACAAAACACGTTGATGATATTGTGATTATTTCACTGAAATACTGCTGTTGACATCCACAGTGCTTCAAGTATTTATAGTAGAAGTAAGGGAATGGCACAGCTAACAAACATGAACCTGTCAGGCTGGATGGCAAGCGTGAAAGCACTCTTTCTTGCTTGTTGATAAACCCCTGCTTCTTCCAGAAGCCCTTGGTTGACATGTACCTACAGAGAAAGCCTTAACAAAACAAGCTGGACCCTTGTAAATATGCAGTGCCCAACAGTGGCACACGCAGTGTTGGCTTACATACTGCTAGTGGTGTTTTTCTTTTTACCTCCAAATTTGCTCGGAAAACTAATCATGGTCTGATAAAGCCCATGGTAAATATGGGAGAGATTGACACCCACATGTCAAAGTTTACATAGCCAGACCAAGTGTACATATAGGGCAGGGGAACTGTGGGCCGATTGGGACTGAACTAGGCTGACCTCCGTGAGTCTGGACTGGTGAAATAGACACTTTGTGATGGAAACCACAGAAGAGGAAGATTACTCAAAGACCTGGGTCAAAAAGGAAGGTTGTCTGACTATAAATTTAACGCTTGCATGCTGTAGGAAAACAGGAAAGTATGCACAAAATCTGTAGCACAATGTGTAGTGTGAATTAAAAAAATGTGTTTTGACATATCTTTTAATATGGTTATAATGCTTGTGCTGTTTCCCTTCACCTCTCGGTGGAAATACATTAAAACAAAGAACGGGAATGGCATCCTTCTTGCATGCTGCTGTCAGCTTTCCAAATGCCTTATAATCCACAGCAAAGACAGTGCAGGAAACAGAAAAGGTTAACCCCTGACTGATGTGTCTGATGTTAATCTATAGATCAATTAGGTAGAGGCACACTGGGTCAAGCTACAGATATTGCAGTGGCTATTAGTTCCTCTATCTGGCCATTATTACACAGTCACATGCTCAAACATTGCGCTGGGTTGGTATGCTAGGCACAGATGCCTAGGGTAAACAGACAGGCCTACAAGACTTGCACAAAATATTGATCTGACAGCAGATGGGAACCTTGATATCAGCTATTCACTTTTCCTGTGTCTCTACTCTTATATTTCTTATGTTGGAACTCTTGTGGCAATTGTGTTTAGAAAATATTTAAAACCATATTTTGTGTGTTTGTTTTGCCTGAAGTTAATCCAGAATATCTCACATCCAATTTCAGTTTTACCATATAGTCATATGCTTTGTTCCTCCATCAGTAGCATAGATGAATGCAGATGGGCTGACAGTTTACAATATTTCATTTTAAATAAAATGATTTCCAAGCTTTCATGAAAAATGCCTTAGCAAAAAAAAATAAAATAAAATAAATTAGAGTTGAGATTGAATGGGTAATAATATTATATTTACATAATATTTTCTGCTCATCATTTGCAACTTTTAGAGTGCAACTTTGAAGATTGCATTATTTTTGCAACCTTATAACCCTGAATTAGTTCACAACAGATAAAAGTTGCTATAGTTAGATAAAATGACTTTTGCTCTCATTCATAGTAATCCAAACCTCGAGGCATTCTGTCTTCTCAAAAATACCAAACAAAGCACGAAACACATGCATCAGCTTCTTTTGTTGCATTAAGCTGCATCTAAAGGAGGGAAGGGTTGTCAGTGAGAAAAGATGGATTGAAATTTTCCATTACTTCATTCAAAGCTTCTCTTTCAGTTTCAGTGAATTACCTCAACGGTAAAATGAGGGGAGATGAAATGATCAGTAGAATGAAAGAAAACGTTCTTAAATCCTCTTTCTTGGAAACTGAAATATTTTGGGTGATCAAAATGGCTCACGCTGGGAAAAATGTCAACAGGACTGACCCATTTATTGGCAAGGGATGGTTCTTTCTTTTCTAAAGCTGGCAGTAAGATTGAAACATCACGTCATAATGAAGAAATGCAAGTGCTCTCAGTGGTTATGAATAGCCAATCCCTATATATGAAATATTGATTTCTTGATAGGGTTAGGCTGGGTCACATATTTTTTCAGACTATCCCTGTGCACCACAATGCAGCCAACTTGTCCAAATAGCACTGATGGGTAATCCAACATTCCTCAATCCTAAAATCTCAGGATCATCACAGCGGGGGTATGGAGGCATATTCATGACTAATTATGTTTCTATATCTTTCTTCTCCGCCTCTCTGTGTTCAGAGCTCCACGGGGATCAATCACTCTGAGCTGCCTAGCCAAACACCATTGACAACGCAGACGCAATGCAAAGCTGGTCCAGCACCTCTATGGCATGCCACCATTCAATTAGTCTTGGTCAGTAGGAGGCATGATTATTCCAAAATTAGTGATTATTTCCCTGAGTAAACAGGCCAGATTGGGGTGTGTCATCCCTTGTGATCCTTGCTGGTCACTGGGCCTCCACAAAGGGGGCTGGGGCCTGGAAGAGAGACCAGGGTACAGAAGACTGCTTCCCCTGAAAGAGCAGCCCGCTCCCCCTTTCTCATTGCTAGACCCTGCAGCTCGACACAGCCCTCCCTGATAAAGTGGTATTTCCCGCATACAAAGGAGGCATCGGGCTTAATCCTCAAGCAACCCACACCCCCTTCTTTCTTCCCAGCAAGACAGCACAATGAGCATGGACCTTTTCTTAATCCAAAGGTGGGTTATCACAGTAATCTGATAATACATGCAGATCAAAGTCCATTCAATGCTAATCAGGACAACAGATCAGCATTATGATCTAATTAGGGGACGCCTATGTGCCACTGAAGTGACATGGTAGACCATTGTAAACATTAGAGGTTGGCAGTGAAATATCTGGAGAAAAAAAAAACCAAATGGCTGAAACTAATAAAGAGGCATAATCTTGGTTTGACCCTGCCACAAAAGTAAATACCACTGTGTTGAATGACTGTTAAACTGTTTAATTCTGTAAATCATACAAGATTTTACAAATGATTACACAAATTAAAAATGATCTATATCTATACTGGTTGCATTTGTTTTTGTATTTTTTGCTGATTTGTACGAGGACAGTGAAAAGGTCAGGATTGAAAATGGTATGCCCCTGCTTCACAACATATATGTTTTAACTCAACAGACATTAAAAAATAAAAGAACCTTCTTCATCAGCTGGAAGAGACATGTCATTAAGCCCTCTTGACAGTTTTCATCATTCTGTACTTGATTTTGCCACTCATGGTATGCCTAATTAGTCATGAGCTATTAACAAAGCACCAAATCAATTACCCACTTGCCCTTTGGAAGTTGTTGTTCTCCTGTGGGAGGCGCATCAGTCACGCCTTGCCTGCGAAGTCATCCCCTGCAACTCCAGAAATCTGGGTGGCCATGGCGCTTTCAAAACAGCACAATACAGCTCCTACATTTGGATAAACTAAGTCTACTATAACAAGGCTCCTAGCAATGGTTAATCCTATCAAAATGGACTCCTTTTAGAAAAACAATAAAAGCAAGTGCCCACTAACGACAGTGATATGTTACGCATGGAATGCAGGAAAGACAGAAATCAGCGTGCAATGAAAATTCCTTTTGCGGCAACCAACATCCCTTCCACCTGGGACTAAAACAACAAAGCCGTTTTCGGATTCAGACCTGTTTAGATACTTCTTAGCTACAAAAATAAGAGCCAGATGTGCAGGCAGGATCCTCATGTGGCTACATGTAGGATACTTGTGTGTGACGACGCAAAGGCAGCCTTGTCGACAGCCATCGCTTTGCAAACTGACTTTCCCTTTCACTGTTCAAAGAAAGGTTTAAACCTACAGTCCTAACAAAATGTACAAACATCACTGACAGTGTGAGAGCTGAACTTGGCAGAACTTCAGATAGATGCTGTGTTTATGTGTTTGATAATAAACAATATCTATTACATTTTTCAAAACATCAAATTTGCAGCTTGGTATTTTGGGATGGCATGTCTAGACAACAAAGTAGATTAACTGGATTAGCCATTGTAAAATCTAAATGAGTAAAAAAGAAAAAGTCTCATACAGACTAAAAGACAGCCCAACTTTTCAGTTTAACCCCTAAGCAGCTTCTTAGTTGCTTGAAGTTTAAATGTTGTCCTGTGTGGGTCAGCTCAAAGCACTGCCCCCACCCCCATCTGTAGCTCAACTCCCACACACAGGCAGGAACAAAAAGACCCACCTCGGTGTGGCCCTATCAATGTCACAGCTTTGTGTAGCAGTCTTTCAGGGTACATGAAGTGTCTTTAGCCACAATGAGATCAATAGCACAGCCAACTGTGCAGCAGCTAGTGGCAGCAGCAGCCGCACAGGAGCTGCAAGACAGAGAAGATAAAGCTGGTCAGACTCAACACATTGTCTGATCTGTATCTTTGATCTACTTTCGTGCACTTTGCCTTTACATGGAACTTTTCAATCTAGTTTTTTCATTGCATTTGTTTTGCTGAATATGAAATACTGCAGTCGAGGTGCAATATTGACACACCATATCACCATTTAGACAAAAATGTCCCTGAGGACCTTCTGAAGTTTTCTGTGTACTTTGCTGAGCCAGATCTTTCCTAACAGTGACCTCAGTCAGCTTATAGGTACACTGGCTTGACAGGTCAGTGCCATTGATTTCCCATTCCCTCTTGGCACAATAAAGACTGTCAACGAACCACTGAGATGTGTCCTTGACTAAAGTGTAACGCACACTGTTATATAATGTCTACTTTGATGCTTTTAACCCAGTAAAGGCTTGTTCATGGTGCAATAATGTATTGAATAAAATGCAGATTTAACGGTCCATGACTGCTGCTTTGATCGTTCCCTTCTCTAATCATGTAAACCATAGGTGAATATATCATTATGAATAAATGGAGACCACCAAGTTAGACTTTAGAGGTTTCTCCTCTTTTTCCCAACAGAAAGCCCGAGCCTAATTTGCCATCATCAGCTTCTTTTGTTCAAACAGGGGCTGGTATTTGAGAATAATCCTCCTTCCATAGATGAAATAGTGTCTCGACAGGCAGCGGCAAGACTCTGTCAAAACCTTATTCAGAGGTGAATCTTTGGAAGAACTGCAATGTTGGAGGCTGAAAAATGTCTAGTTAGTGACAAAACAAATGATGTGAATGTGCCACCTGGCTTTGGATATAGGAAATGTGAAATTAAACTTAGACATTTACCACTGTAATGAATCTGTGCTCTGCAATGAAAACCTATTTTATATTTTGTCTAAATGACTAATGTATATAATTGTTTTTTTTGGATGCCTTTATTTTATATTCAGTGTATAGTTATCCTTCCAAAATGCCATGTGTAATGTCATGCAATATCTGACAAAATGACCTTAATTTAAAGGGCTGCCATTGATGTCAACACCAGGTAAATACCAAGTTGCAAATGCGCATTGATTGTTTAGATGCTCTAGGTGACACCATGCCAGCAGAGAGAACTTTTGTTTACATCTCAAATTTCACAGAATGTTGAAATGGCACTAAAAAATTATTGACATATTGCTAAAGTGTCTGCACTGAAAAATAAAGATTATACATCAAGTGTGCTGGACTCTATGCAACACTCTTAAAAATTTATTTTTAAAGTGCAAAAAGTTGTTGTACTTGAAAAAGGCACTGCAATATATATATATATATATATATATATATATATATATATATATATATACACATGTGTGTGTGTGTGTATGGCGGCTTTGTTTTGTCTCTGGCTGTCTCACCAACATCTAAACTGGCCAGAGTGTACGGTGCAATTCAATAAGGAAATGAGATGCAAATTACTCCATACGTCTACAGCATATTTTAGGACTGTTATTCAGTGTTTTGATCTAGACTATCCTTTTGTTAGTTAAAATGTGCAAACTATTCAAAAGATTTCTTTTGTTCTTAACCTTTGTAAGAAAGTGGAGAAAATATTTGGAATGCATTAAGTTCTGAAAACCGCCTGTCATGGCTGACAATAAAGGGTGGCCTAATAGATGTTAGCATTGGTGGTAAAGAGGACAAAAAGAAGCGTCTCTCTGTTGTGCACAAACTGCCTGGTGCAACTAAAAATGAATCCATTTACTTCAGACTGTTTACTTTGTACTTTTGGCAAAGAAAAAAAAAAAAAACAATTCACGAGGTGCAGGAGCCAAGGCCTCAACTTCTCTTTCATGGGCCACGTTTTTTCAGCTTTTTAAAAACTCACACGCCAAGCGCCCTGGCAGCCAGCTCTGACAAGATGCGGGGGAGAGAGAAAAGACGGAGCAAGGAGACAAAACCAAACACAAAAACAGTAACATCTGCAGCCGCTTCCAGCCAGACAGTTTGATGTGAATAACTCAGCACTTTGTGCCCTGACCTTGGCGAACAAAGGGGGGGAGATGCCTCAGGAGTGAAGTGTGACGCCCTGGGAGGCAAGCGTCCAGTGAGCACCCCTGCTCGTTTCGCTGAGTTGGAGTTATTGTCCTTCGATGGGGCAAAGAGGTGCCACCAGGGCACCCAGGCACTGCATGCCACTTGGACTGTCATAGTTTCAGAGGTGGCTGCTTGACAAATGAGCTGAGCAGTGCAGGAATAAAATGTCATTTTCAGAGTGGTTCACTGCTGGGATCCCCATGCCATATGAATGCAGATCAGGGTCAGGCAAATAACTACAGAAGTGCCTTTAAAGCGACTGGTAAATGTAGAGATAAATCAGTCCAAGGGGGAGTAGATGAATATTTATCAATCCTACCAGAGGATGCTAATATATACACAGATTTATTTCACCTCAGTCCAAAGTTAGAAAAGGCAAATTCCTCCCCATCATATCAAAGAGAAACACAACAAAGCAACTGTGTACTTCAAGACTTAAATCTTACAAGTTCCTAATCCTACTGAAGTCCACACGGGACCTGTGGTCTCCATGGCAATGGCAGGGCATTCAACCAAGTGATTGCCTCCAATGAATTTCAGATAAGACAAAATGGAAGTGAATTGATGTGATTTTAATGCAGAAGTGAGCGCTGAAGGGGAGGTCCACTCGGTTCATATTTGAATAAAGCAAACAGAGCAGACAAAAGGCTGACAGCCGTAAATGACATTGTCAGAACAAAAATTATCAGCCAGTTTACAATCTGTTTGCTCATGTAGAACAAACAGAATGTGTGTGGCATCCCTGGCTTTGTGAACGGCAGGGCCGGCAGCCGGCGGCAAGAGAAAAGCAGATATCAGCTCCCCCTGCAGCCCTGCAACAATTAGATAGCAATTTGACAGGCACACTCAAAATGTGAGTTTGTTGTTCACTTCCAAGGGCACCTCATCTTTTTTTTTTTTTAAATCAAAAAGGAAATACATAATTGAGGCACTGAGAACAAAGACAAATTGTGTGACTTATGGCCAGTGGCCTTGCAGGGTGGCGTATCACAGGCATAGGGAGACACATTCCAAACATGAGACCCTCAGTTACCTAGCAAGGACTCAAATCAAGGTCCGCTTTTCCACCCTGCCCTCCTTTTGGTGGTAGGGGACCAACACGGAGCTCCTCCTTAAAGACAGCCCTGTTCACTCCTTGGTGCTCTTTGTTGCATTCTGTCACTTGTTTTGGTGTGAGATTGTTAACTTTATAGCCACATGGACAAGCAGCAGCTGGTGATCTTGCAGTGGCTGCAAGACATCAATTTTATCCCTGGGACAAGGACAGAAAACAAGCCAGGCTGACTTTTGACAGGACCTTGAACCTTCTCACTGTAATACTACTATGCAGATTTCTATGCAGTGATGAGTCCAGCTTACATTTGTGATTATAAAATTGTGTAAAGGTGCTACAGGACCACAACCAGTGCCACCAGGGTGGAACGTAACACCACTGAGTACAACTTTATGAAAATAGTCTTTTCAAAATCTACTGACATTTATTTGCACTAAATCTTACATGCCGATAATGGTTCACTGGAAGGTTCAGAAGAATCTGAGTCATTGTGGAAAAATGCAAAAGAAAACACAGCAGCAGCATCGTCCTTGTAGCATCAGGCTGAATTCAACTGTAGCCAACAAAGCAGTTCTTTAAGACGTCATTTGAGCTGAAAAGTCAAGTCCAGCTAAGCTGAATGTTTTCTTGCTGATGAGCAGTAAGTAGCCCATTTTGAAGAGGCTGTGGCCTTGTGAATCACAGCTTGCTTGACAGATCTGAAAGCAGCAAACAAAGTCAGCTGATTGTTCTTGATACTGTGTCAAACTTTTCATTGCAGAAAAACAGCATGTCAGAGTGTTAATTGATATTCATCCCAAGATTTTCCTCGCTGTTCTGTGAAGCCCTGCTCTGTTCTCCGGCTGTGGAGATGCCGTTTGGTCTTATTAAAAAGTTGTTTGATTAGCCGGCCCTGGAATGGAGGCAGTGGAAAGGTCTGGCAGCAGCAGATAAAAGGGGAATGATAAATAGGCGAAAAGCCAGCCGATTGCCAGTCAGCCACTAGAGCATCAAAACACATCCATTTCTCTGCAAAGTTGATCCAATTATTGTCAGCCACTCACAGATAGCTACTATGCTTTACTCCTTTCATTCCGGGCTAAATTGCTCTTCCCCTTTTTTGCCGATACGGCAATCGGTCATAAAGGGCCAGCCATCATTAGTGCTGTTTGAATTGGAGCCCTGTAGTGTTTGGTTAAGAGGGTAAATGCAAATTTGATGAAAGAATAAGGCTGCATTTACATATCAGCCTCAGCTCACATGGGGAGGGTAAACATTCTGTTTATCTCAAGTGTCATTTTATGATTTCAGTCGAATATAAAACCGACCTTGGCCCAGTCGGAGCAAAAGACCAAGGAAATTCACTGTTGTTTAAACATAATTTATTCAAGTAGAACTTGTCAACAAATCTTCCTTAACTCAGCAAATATAAGAAGAATATCAGGATGTTTCAGCCAAAAAGCAGCAGAGATTCCTGATTTTGAAATCATCACATCAACTACAATAGGAGATCTTATATAAAAAAAACAAAAACACTTATTTGATTAAGAAAAATAAAAGAGTAAAATAAAAAATAATTAAGAATTGTTCCCATAACTGGCAAAATTAAAGATGCGGAGCCTCTAGACTACAAAGTCGATAGCTGACGTTTTTTACTGTTTTCCTTTTTATTAATTTATGTACAGTAAATGAGAGAATTGTCACAGCCAATTTGAAACTACAATATTAGAAAATGGGATCACAGCACAGAAAATCTGTAAAATAATAGAAAATATGGGGAAAAGTTGTAGCTAAAATGTGTAATCCACTGCAAATTTTAAAGATGATTATAACTCAAGAAGACAAATATACACAGTATACGGTGCACTCTTGTCAATATACCATTTGGAAATCAGTGCATTATATCATAAAGTATTTGCTTAATTCAGGAAATTCATCTCCAGTTTAGGAATGGGTCAGTCAAAAATATTCAGTTTAAAATTATATATATATATGTGCTGCCATCAAAAAGCATATTACACAGAAAAAAAAAATTTATTTCTGTATAGCCATAGAACTCAGTGGGCTGTTAAAAATAAGGCAAAACACTGCCATCTATGGCTATGTTCCTAGGACTGCTAAGGTCCTGTGCACCCAGCACAAAGGCAATCATGTATTCCTAGAAAAAAAAAGTATGGCTTGTTATTTGTAAATAAGATTAATAAAATATAATTGTAATCATAAAATTGCAAACAAATGTCTGACAATTCTCAATCTAGTAAAGTAAAGAAGTGCTCTGGAACAGTGTTAACAGCAAAGTTTCTTGCATTGCTCATGAAGCTGACACGTTTTTGGCTTCTGAAATTGACAGATTAGACTGAAACCTAGATTTTCATCCAAATGGGCATCTGGTGGCCATATCCTTTAAGCAACACAATTCTGCACAAATCAGGGGTTCTGTCAGAGCTTTTCGTACCACCTGCTGTGTATCTTCCCTTCAAAATGATTGAGCCTGCCTTTATTGTCTCATCATAATTTTATCTTTACAGTTTGTTGGCCAAAATGCAACACACATTGCACATTTGTACATAAATGGGCAGCATAAAGATACTGCCAGTGTCCTATACTGCATGCTGTTGTAACTTACTATATATCTTATGGTAGACACTTCATATAAAGTAGATTTTTATTGGCAATAAAAACACATATCAGGACTAAATTTTGACTGTGATTCAAGAGTGCATTAAGGCACAATAATGAAGTGCATATAGCTGCCAGACTGGGGTAGCAGGTTGGCGGTGAAACATAGAAGAAAGCCAGATGTCAGGGCTTCTATAGCTTAGGCCTTGACCAGGCCTTCGTCTGCGGCGGCCCTTTATGTAGCTCTCTGTGTGATGCACTGGTCCCCTATGGGAGCCCCAAGGCTTTACTGGTGATGAGACGCGATCTGTCCCGTCTGTCACCTCTCTCCAACTTATTCATACACCATCCATACAGTCAGTCCTCCAAGGCCTCTAATCCCTGTCTCCCGAGGTGGCGTACAGACAGGGAAGCAGACCGGCAGGCAGGTTGCAAGTCTGTTCATAAGATGTTTAACACGCTGAGCATGACAACGCGTTTCACATTTACAAAATTTCAGCAATGGTAACACCATGAGGATGCAAAACAGTGGGTTATTTCTGCAAGTAGAATTTGTGATTCATACAAAAAGGTGCAAATGCATCAGTTACAGAATGATACAGAATGAGTAAAATGCCTGATTTTACATCTGCATTTACAGATGCTGCGAAACAGTTTAGGACTAGGTCATTACTTCACATTTTGACTTCACAACCAAATTTTCATGTAGCATTTTTTTTTCCTTTTTGATAATAGTGGAATACAATTATAACACAAATATAATACAAAATAGGAAGTTGTATTTGTTTATTTTTTTTAAAACTCAAAAGTGTGCCGCTCTATATATATATATTTTAAATATCTTCAGCTTATGAAAACTCAGTTTTAGTGAAATCTGCAAATGGTATTATTCATAAAAGTGCCGAGCTGTTGGGTAGCATTATGAATTGGAGCTACTTCAGCACCCCTGTGACCACACACGAGAGTAAATTTGCTCAGCACGTCATCTCCTGATGTTTACAAACAAATACAGAAAGAGTTTATGTAATGCATTTATTTAAACAAGACCTAAGAAATGAGCAAATAGATCATTCTTAGGGATTCTTTGCTTTGCAAACACGCCTATTATAGATTAAAGTTTGACAGTATGCCAAAGTTATCAAGGTAAACTAGAGCTGTGACTGACAACTGAAAGTGGTTTCTCTTTGTTCTCGTACGTGAGTGAGAGACACACACACACACACAGAGTAAGAAAAGCAATATATAAAGAGGTTCAGCAAGTCTTACTATGTGGCACTTGCTTCACCTTCCTCCTTTCTGGAAGCACCATAAATTTACAACAACTTGATCACTCCCTTCAAGGATCAGCACAAAAAGACTGACCTGGGACAGACACACAGGGTTCACCTCAGAACCCATTAATCAAGTGTCATGCTTGTATGTGGATGAGGTCAGATCCTGGCATGTTGTGTTGCAACTGCTAGGTCATGTACAGGGCACTCGATAAGAAACACAATATCTTAATAATGCAAAAGTAAAAGAAAAAAAATAGAAAGTATGATTTGTGTTGCTGTTTTCCTGTTGAATATTGATTCACCATGTGTGATCAGGAATGTTTGTCAAACTCAAATAGTATTGTTTTTCCTGTAGAGATTAACCTGTTTAATGCAGAGAGCAATCATCCATTGAGGTTGCACTGCAGTGCGTTTGTGCATTTAGAGTGGGTGAGTGTGTTTTTGTGTGCGTGTGTGTGCATGTGTGAAACAAAGACCACCTGTGCAGTTGAGGGAGCCAGTGAATTTGGAGCCAGAGTGTGCTCTGTCAATTGGCATTTGATTTGTCACTCAGCAGCTGACTCACTTAGCAGGCCACACCCGCTTTTCTCCATCTTTCTCTGCCTTTCCCTTTTCTTCTCCCTCCGCACAAGGTGTATCTAAGGGTTCATCTCCAGGCCAGCACTGTTGACACACATACCTTATTGCACGTGGCTCACACCCATGTCTTTCAGTAGCTTGTGTTGAGCAGCAGTGAGAAAAAAATCATCATGTAAACTGTTCACTATCAAAATTTGATGTTGATGATTTTTTTGAATAATTTGTGGAAATATAACTGTTTCGAGCGCAGGAAAATATCTGAGAAACTTCTTTTTACAGTGCATGCCTATGAACTGCTTTTAACCAGACCACACAGGTGTAGTGTATGTTGCTGTTCACTGCCATGTGATCTGCACTCTGAACTGTGGTGAGACTAACATATTTATATTGTGCTCAAATCATGAGAGATTGCATGTTCCAAAGCGGCCTTTTATTTTTAATGTACACCTACCAACGTAATGCACGTCTGAGTCTGAAATGAGAGGACCATAGCACAGGTATTAGTAAAAGCCACATCTGAGTGGCACCACAGGGAAGCAGGTGGCAGACAGTAGCATGCTCAAAAAAGAGAGCTGAATGGATACCACAGCCAAAAAAGATCACAGATGCACATGGAAGCCTGTTTATTGTACACATTGTGCCTCTGAGATCACAGAAATGTCTCACTGACTAAATAATGTGAAGGCAGAGTTAGATAACGTAGTGTATGTTAATTTTTTCTTTTATTTAAAGTAAGTAATATATATAGATATATAGACATTTGTATGTTTTGAATTCCCTTTAAGGACAATGAAGCACTTTTTCTTGTTGTAACAATTAATCCCATTCATATTAACTTTAAAAAAGGTCCTAGTGCACTTTACTGGGAGGCACAATGCACAGAGCTTCCTTAAGCTAAATTAATAACAGCGTATCAGCTTTTTTAATATAAAAAAAATATATTTGTTTTCCAGACAGTGTTTCCGTGATGTTGTGGACCACAAAAGTTGAGAACTTTTGTATTAAAAAGCCTGGAACATGAGAAAGCTACACTTGATTTGTGTTATTCATCCAGTTTAGAAGAACTGTAAATTTTGTTCCTTTTAACTTCCATTTAAATGCATTAGAAAGGGTCACATAATAGCCAGTGTGGAGTATGACTGTTGCAGTTTTAATAAAAAAATATTCCAGGAACAAAAACACATCTGCTTATCCATATTTTATGACATATATTAATCTTTGCAATGAAAACAAAATGGATTTCAGAAAATTCTTGACTGAAGCTGCATTTTCAGTTTGCTTTAACAGGTTCATTCATGAAGGCTCTGAGGGTGTGGAGCATAATATGAGCCCAACCACATCAAACACCTGATTAATTGACAGTGAGATGCCAGAGGGTGTGCAACAAGAATTGTTACTGTTAAACTTCTCACTCAGTGAGTCTACTTCTTCTGAATCCTGTCTGAACCTTCATCCCACACAGAGCTGCACCAAAACCTAATTCCAGCTCAGAGTCAAACACTAACAAATAGCCCACCACTCCCTGTGGTAACAAAGCATATCTGTCTACAGAGCTGTGTGACAAAAGGGACAAAGCTTTTTTGCACTGTAGCGATGGGAGTCAGAGGAGTTCCCTGAAAGAACTGAAACCTCCCAAGTCAGGTGAGAGTTTAGTTTCCCATGACAGAGAAGTCTTTGAAGACAAGTTTAGAAGCTTTAGACAAAAGTGTGAGAATTTTTAGGTTGTTGCATGTTTCTTCCATTTGTGTCTCTAGAAATTTGTAACTCATGAGGTGCACACCTGAAAATCATTTGCTTGGAGAGTTATTCAAGAAAAAGGAGGTCAGTTTCCATTTGTGGAGACAGACATGAGGGAAGGTGTCCATTGCGATAAGCAGCTAATTGATACGCTGGTCCAGACAATAGGCGGGTGCCACGCGGTCACATTCCTCACATGCCAGTCAGTATGTCAGTGACCCTGAAACTGAGCCCACTTTCCCAATTAGGGTCATTAGTTTGAGTCACTAAGTGCCCCAGTCACACATGGTTGCAAACCAGGTCTACTTTGGGACCAGTGAAACACCACAAGCAAAACAGCACAAAAAAGGGCCATCTCAGCGTTTTCATCAAGTGTGGCTTAAGATGTCCATCAAGGCCTTTAGAGGTTTTTCAATGGAAATGGAAATGGAAATGCACGATTTGATTGGCAATTCAAGGGAATGTACACAGTTTTGAGCTACTTAAAAAGACTAAATAGCTCAAAACTGCGGCTGTTCCTTTGTTAAGGAAGCGCAGCATTAATGATTCAGTGCAAGAGTCGAGCTTGTAAGAATGAGAATGAAATAGATGTTGGCAGTTGCAAAGCTGCTAACTGCTGACTTAAAGGCACCAGGCTGGCAGTTGTGGCAGTTGCTTAATTTCTCAGTGATATAGAGAACAGCAGACCACAAGATTCACCATGCAATGATGTGTTTTCATGGACACGAACCAGTGAAACACCTCCTAACCACCATTCTTTTTTGGACTATCTGTATGAGCTTGTCGGTCTATTATCATTCTCATGCCATATGGAAATAGATATTGATTCCGTGAATGATATTTTCCTATTCCTCACAATAGTCTTTCTAATGATGGACCCATTTTAAATCCCGGAATTGAAAAGAAAAGAGAGGCATTTGAATCTGCGGTCACATTTTTTTGCGTGTTGTCTCTGGAAAATCTTGCGACGTTAACGTATAGCAGATGTTGTTGCTCATTTGACTGCTAATTTGGTTAAACACTTTAAATGTTGCTCTGAAATATCCGTTTATGGATATGAGAACGACGACGTTAATGGGCCAGCATCATCACATGTGACTGACTGTAAGACAGCTGCAGTGCCTCTTGTTTGGCCTTCTGACAGCAACTATTGGTGCTCATTTTGAAATAATTAAATACAGAACATTGTACTCTGGAAGAAAGCGTGTTAATGATAATGCTGGAGCATCATGTTATTTGGTTGGTAGACATGGATGCTGCTGCCTTTGCTTTGAATTCTCTGTGACAGTTTTCATACAGTATGTGACATGTTTTAGGCTACATATTGGCTGATCAGGCTAATTTAGTTGGAATTAACAGATTATACTAATGTTAAGCCAATTTTATTTTGTTAGGCAGATCTGCATAACATTTCTTTAAAGTGTACAGCATGGTTTAGCTTGATATCTCCTTGGCTGTACGGATTTAGCATACACACTTTGTATCTCTCTGCTATGATTTGAACACTAAGTGCACCTGCATTCAATTCAACCATTTACAGGCACTGGGGTTTTATCTTGAGATAAGGCATGCTGAGAGATTTGGAAGGTGGCAGAACAGTAAAATAATCAGTCATCAACTTTCACATTCAAGAAACAATAAAGCAAAATGAACGAGAAAACAGAGCAAGAGAGATTAGTGCTAAAGCTGTTGCTAGGCTGGAGAAAAGAAGCCTCTCAGCTGTGGAGCTGGGAGTTGTGCAGAATAATCAGGTGAGGCTCAGATAGCAAGTCGAGCCTGCTAGCAAGGTGCTGAAAGGTGCTAAAGCCCATGTAGAATAGGTGGCACCTTTCAATGCGCTGTATAAACACTTAAATGTTTCTCAATACTACAAGTTTGAAGAAAGGAAGAAAGGCGGCAACTTAGATCTTCTGTTGTAATTGAGGAGATGATGGGAAAATGCAGAATGTATGTTAACACCAAACAGCAGGGTGATGAAATGCAGGCAAGTTTTAGAAAACACCAAAATATTGTAATGTGAAGATAATGTACACCACAACACACAAAGAGACTACATCAGCACTGTATTTATTCGTGGAAAGCTGTAATATTATACTAATGTCAATAAATTCTCTAATAACACAAACGAGATGGTACACAGTGAGTGTACTCAGTGCCTCTAGTGTGTTTGTTTGATGAGTTGTCTGGCTTGTAGTGTCTGAAGCCGCTCACCTTGCTCTCTGTCATAAAGAGGCTGTTTGCACAGAGATCCTCAGACTTACTGCACATCACACTGAAAAGTAGAGCACTCAAAAATCTCGCTGTTGATCTGCTGATCTCAATGGCATGTTGGTAAAGCAAAGCAAAAATAATCACCCGGCCCTGTTTGTACAATTGCTAAGCCAACCACCCTCTGCAAGTGAGTGAGTATTGTCCATAGCTCCAGCTGTGGTACCTTGCAGATAATCTTGCAAAAAAAAAGTGAGCTATATTTGTTTATTGCAAGAAGTGGTTCTTACTTTCATTCTTGGGAGTTCATTTGCAGTTTGGAGTTTCTTTCTTTAAATACTACCTATAAAATGTGTTTATTCAGTTTTAAAGCATACAAATAAAGACATAAAGGTGAAAAATAGAAAAAATAGATATGAAAACATTTTTTAATTTAATAAAAATGGTTTACCGTTATAGTGAGCACCATTGCCCTCCAGTGGACATCTTTAGCCTTAGCATGGATTGAAGGTCTTGCAAGGTTTAAGAATATCACACTGTAACTCTCTCTCTCTGTATCTCTCTCTCATACATACACACACACACACTCTGCACTAAACCAACATGGCCACGGTCATCAAAATATTGCACTTTACTATTACCACAGCCATAGCAGTGCTTGCCAGGCTATCACTACATACAATCCCTCTTATTGTCTTATCATTGTTCCGACAGGTGGTCTTACCTGGCCGTGGCTGGGAAGTACACAGATATGAAGGGGATGTGTAGGGCAATAAAACCATAACTGCTTGGTTGTACTGAGGGGACGTTACGTACAGAACACCACCTGCTAGATGTGAGTGCTCTTTATCACCAGCTGGCCAGTGTTTTATAGCACTTCTTTTTACAGTGGCTGTGATTAGCAGAAAAGGTCAGGAGGTAATGGAGAAGCTGTGTTTTCATCTGGACGTGTGAAACAGAGTTTGCATCTGTTAAACCATGTTTTAATCTACATGCGATAAGAAAGTGGACAAATTCTCCTGTTGTTTTTCAGCACTTCTTCCACTGAATAAATGAAACAGGTCAGCATCAAACCTTATTCTGCAGCTCCACCTTGTGTCTGATGTAGTGCATTGCAAAAGTCTTCCTTTGGTTAAAATCTTCAATTTTGTGAGTCTCATTATGTGTTCCCTTACAAAGAAACATAAGTGTGTATGTGTTTTTAT
>VUQS01033758.1:4081-27438 GCA_015108495.1 Heterochromis multidens
TGGAGAGAGACAGAATATCAACCAAAAATCCAGACAAAACACATTACATAAAAGTTATAAATTGATTTGCATGTCATTGAGTAAAATAAGTATTTGATCCCCTACAACTTGCTGTGGTCAGATGAAACCAAAATCGAGCTCTTCGGCATCAACTCGACCTGCTATGTTTGGAGGAAGGGAAATACTGAGTATGACCCAAAGAACACCATCCCTACAGTCAAGCATGGAGGTGGAAACATTATGCTTTGTGGCTATTTTTCTGCTAAGAGTACAGGATGACTTCACCGCATTGAGGGGCCAATGGACGGGGCCATGTACCGTAAAATCTTAGACGACAGATGGGTCGTGGATGGGTTTTCCAGCATGACAATAACCCAAAGCATACTGCCAAGGCAACAAAGAAGTAGTTAAAGAAGAAGCGCATTAAGGTCATGGAGTGTCCTAGCCAGTCTCCAGACTTCAGTCCTATAGAAAATCTGTGGAGGGAGCTGAAGCTTCGAGTTGCCAAACATCAGCCAAGAAACATAAAGGATTTAGAGAGTTTCTGTAAAGAGGAGTGGACCAAAATCCCTCCTGAGATGAATGCAAATCTAGTGACCAACTACAAGAAACATCTTACCGCTGTGTTTGCCAACAAGGGTTTCTCCACTAAGGACTAAGTCATGTTTTGCTTTGGGATCAAATACTTAATTCACTCATGACATGCAAATCAATTTATAACTTTTATGCAATGTGTTTATTCTGGATTTGTGGTTGATATTCTGTCTCTCTCCAATAAAATGAAACCACTATAAATTAGAGACTCTTCATTTCCTTGGAAGTGAGCAAACTTACAAATTCAGCAGGGGATCAAACAATTATTTCCCCCACTGTATGCAGAAGGGCCTGAAATCTGTGTTCTTTCTAATTGCCTGCAAAGGGTCGACTCCTGTGGTTGCTAAAGGAAGTCCGGTTGTATAGGAGCCAATATGAAAATGACCCTACTGCTCACCAACCTCTGTAAACATTTTTTTCTGGTAGTTTCTCGTCTTATTAAGTACAACATGATGGTCCAAAGTGAGAGTACAATAGAGGATAAAGCAGAGTATGCTTTGAGTTGAAGCTCAAGGCTTCACAATCTGACTTTACAAACTAATGGATGCTGTCACGGTGGCTACAGCCATCTTTTGTATAAAGTCTGTTGGTAGACTGTACAGCCGAAAGTTTGACCACTAATGACTACAATGTCTAACAGAAGGCTTTTCTCGTGACAATTGAACAGACAAAGACAAGTCCAAAGAGGACAAGGAGAGAGAAGAGGAGCTGCTGCAGCAGATCAACAAGCTGGTGGAGACCAGAGACTTCCTTGTGGACGACGTAGAGTTTGAAAGGCTGAGGTGAGGCTAATGAATAAAACAAACTTTGACTGCGTGGCACTCTTCTGATAGTCAGGCCACGTAGACTTTATGGGATTATAGAATCTGAGGATTCTGTCAGAGCACTTCAGTTCATGACCTTTGCCATGTGACAGAATCTCCTGGACAATAATCTGATCCGACAAGTGATGTTTCCACTGACAAAAGTACCTACAGCTTTAAAGTCTTAATTACTTATTTCTAAAAGCTATCCTTGAATCTTCAAATAGCGCTGTTCTTATGAAACCCCTTTGTATATGTTCCCTAAATAATGATAGCAAGTCCACCATCACTCACAAATTAGCTGTCACTTCTGATAAGTAGTGGTTGTTATTTTGAAGAAATATCTCAGGGTGACACTTTGATTGTCTGCATAAACATAGCAGGAATGTGGCAGTCATGTCCCCTCATTAGTTAAAGTCAATGTGAAAATAGAAGTGAAGACTGAACTGTGTTGATGCTGTGATGCCCACAGCCTGGGATTTTCTTAAATAAGCCCAGTAGCATTTAACAAGATGTAATAAAATATTAAAACCCACTAATTTCCAAATAAAAACAAGGAAATCTTCTCCTTCACAGGGAAAGAGAGGAAGACCGAGAAATGGCAGCCTTCTTACAGTCCAAATTTCCCAAAGCTTTGGGTACAAAAGGTGAGTCCAACCAGTAAGCTGGCATTCAGAGTTAACAGGTATTAATATATATATATATTCAGAGTCAGGTATTAAAGCCAATTCAGTACCTAGTAAAAGTCAATGAGTGTGAACCTACTGTGGTGAACAAGAGTGTACTGTCATGTCCCCTCCTTTACACTTCAGGTGCTTCGCAAGATCAAAACGTGGCGTCTAAATCCCAGCAGACATCAGCACCGTTTCTCACTAAAACTGGACTTACGCTGCTGAAAGACTGCTGTGGCCTCACCTGCTCCATCATGTAACTCTGTCCAGAGGAAAACTGTTGATTCCACCTTAAAATGTGCATTTGTGTGTGTGTGTGTGCGTGTGTGTGTGTGTGCGGGTGCACATATACAAGCTTCCTCAGTGCTTTCATGTATCAGCTTCGTCCTCACAAGAAAGATTATATGTGTTTGCTGTAATGTAAGTGACATGTATTAAAATACTTTATACGACTTGCTGCTGTGAAATGCCACTTTATGAATCTGCTAATGATTCCTGCTCAGTTTCGGTAGTTAGATGTTATTATAGCTGCTTTGACAGTGCCAGTAGCCATTGGAGATATATTAGAAAGTGTAGACAACACTTATCAATCTCACTTTGTTATTTGCTGTGGTTGGTGATTATTGTAATGACATTGTTATGACTTTAACTGGACATTACTTTTGTTTTTTAGCAAGGAGTCATGCCGTATTCGTTTAAAAAAAAAACAGTTCCACATGTAAGATATGATTAAAAGAAAACAACTGTGTCCACAATTTAGCATAATTTTGTGTGACTCTTAATGTAGCATCTTGTAGTGTTGTAATAAAGGTTTTTAATGCTCTTCCATTGTGTTTGCTTTAACCATTATATCCACAGGTTAAAGGAACCTCCTCCCTTCTGGTGGTTCAAAATCATCAGCTCATCATTCGCTGAGATTTGATTTCACTTAGTTGTTCAATATGTGGTTGCTTGTAGAGAGCATATCTGATGTTCTTTTCATCTGATGCTGTTTGTCTCTCTCTTCCGCCATCTCCAACATGAAGCAGGAACTGGGTCAATAGTTGGAAGATACCTTCTTAAATCTTCAACTCATGTTGACATGAGAGACATCACCAACACATTAGCAACATCACATTAGCTATAAAAAATTTTCACCTTTTTAGGTTGTATAATGTTCATGTTCTATCAAGAAATCATTAAACTAGAAAATATTATATATATCAAGAGACAGTGACTGATATACACTCACCTTATTAGATACAGCTTTCTAGTACCATGTTAGACCCCCTTTTTTCCTTCAGAGCTGTCTTTATTTTTCATGGCAGAGATTAAACACGGTACTAGAAATATTCCTTAGAGATTTTGGTCCATATTGACATGACAGCAACACACAGTTGCTGCAGATTTGTCAGCTGCACATCCATGATGTGAATCTTCCTTTTCCATCACACCCCAAAGGTGCTCTACTGGCTTGAAATCTGGTGACTGTGGAGGCCATTTAAGTACAGTGAACTCATGTTCAAGAAACCAGTTTGAGATGATTTGAGCTTTGTGACATGGTGTGTTATTCTGCTGGAAGCAGCCATCAGAAGATGGGTACACTGTGCTCATAAAGGGATGGACACGGTCAGCAACAATACTCAGGAAGACTGTGGTATTTAAACAATGCTCAGTTGGCACTAAGGGGGCAAAATTGTGGCAAAAAATGTCCCCTATATAATTACACCACCACAGCAGCCTGAATTGTTGATACAAAGCAGGATGGATCCATGCAATGTTTTTCCAAGCTTTTAATGACCAATTTTGGTGAACCTGTGTGAATCATAGCCTCAGTTTCATTTTCTTAGCTGACATGAGTGGCACCTGGTGTGGTCTTATGCTCCTGTAGATCATCTGCTTTGAGGTTTAATGTGTTGTGTGTTGCTCCTCTGCATATCTTAATTGTAACAAGTGGTTATTTGAGTTATTGTTTCCCTCCTATCAGCTCAAAGCAGTCTGGCCATTCTCCTCTGACCTCTGACATCAACAACACATTTTCACCCAGAGAACTGCCGCTCACTGGATATTTTCTCTTTTTCAGACCATTCTCTGTAAACCCTAGAGATGGTTGTGTGGGAAAATCCCAGTAGATCAGCAGTTTCTGAAATACTCAAACCAGCGTGTCTGGCACCAACAATCATGCCATGTTCAAAGTCACTTAAATCACCTTTCTTCTTCATTCTGATGCTCAGTTTGGACTTCAGCAGGTCGTCTTGACCATGTCTACATGCCTAAATGCATTGAGTTGCTACCATGTGATTGGCTGATTAGATACTTGCATTAACAAGCAGCTGAACAGGTGTACCTATTAAAAAGTGATTGGTAAGTGTATATCAAAATACCTGGGATATGATATGCTGAAACATTTTTGTCAAAAAAATGTAGGAAGACTGATTAACTGATCCATTTTTGGACTATACTGTGTATACATTATGGTCAAACTAACAACTAGGAACATACTGGCTTTCAGTATAAATTTTATCACATACTTTTTATCTTGACCCTGCTCCATAACACACAATTCAGAGACATCTGTCTGAATTTAACATTAAGGTTTTACAGTGAATACAAACTTAAGAGGAGGCCAGAGTGAAATTTGAAGAGAATAAAACCAGTTAATCAGTTTAGCCCTAATAAACAGCTCAAGTCTTAATCGCAAATGTTGCACCCAGTCTTCTGAGATTTATTCGATGCATCGCAGGTGTGATTTTCAGACTCTGCATGTGAGTGCAATCAAGAAAACTAGAAAATTTCCCCACTAACAAACTGTCACCATAAACACACAGAAGCTGTTTCAAACAGAAAAAATATCAAACACTGTGTTACAGTTTCACTCTGGAGCACATAACCCACATATCTCATTTACAATCAGATGTCACTCAAATTAGATAGTTATTTTATAATCCCCATAATGTTTGCACAGTTCTATCATGTTGGTTTTATATTAAAAAATGATTGTGTGTGCCCCACACTTCTGCACTTCTGCCCAGTACACTTAGTGTAATTAACAGGCAACAAAAGCTCTGTAGATCAGTTGTTTAGTGGAAACCATGAACATAAATATCTGACCTACTCAAAGGAATATTTTGCCGCCATCCTGCACTTTACTCCCATGACAACAGGATGTGAGGCTGCTACATGCGTATGGTGATGGTTTGAGGTATTTCTGTTCATTCTGTGACGAGGAAGAAACCAGATGGTTTCAGTTCCACATAGCTTACCTCAGCTGCCCTCCCCTCCACACCGCTTACACACACACACACACACATACACACACACACACACTGCGGCCACTGATGACTCATACAATGGAGATTTATTGCTACCAAGAGCAGGACCACTGTCAAGTAAATGCTTCCTGATGGACCATCCTGTCTAAATATGAATATTCACTTTTAGTTGCTGTTGTCCGTACTGCTTTTGTTGCACCTCTTTTCCAGGCGACAATGTAGTTTTTTTTGCGGTTGCATTGTCATGACAGTTGATAAAGGCTGTCACAGCTGGTTTCAGATAAACAGACCTGCATATGGGGGAGCAACGCTCTCCACTGTATTTAATTTGCAAGCTGAGAAGACTAATCAGGGCTCCATACTGTGTGAATATAGACAAGTTACTGCCAACCCACTCTAATTAGATGCTTGTGAAAAAGCTTGTTCTCGCACATAGAGCTGGCTGAAACATGAAAGAGTCCCAAGAAAGGCAATATCATGCTTTACTAATTAAAGACTTTATGCTTTCTTTATTTTTTCTTCCCTTTTTTTAACTGCTTTGACAGTAAGTTCTTCTAAATGCACTGAAAAATCCCCAGTGGTGGAGGAAGCAAACCAATTCATGGTGCTGCCCACGCATTTAGAGAGGCCTGCATCGCTCTGCAGCAGTTTATATTTTGTCCCTCTGGAAATCATCTCTGACATTTACTCCAGGGAAAGTAAATTAAAGATCTTTATGTGCCTGCATGTCAGGCACTGTGAGAGGGAACGAAACAGAGCGGTATAGTAAGAGGTAGACACTGAGGGGGGAAAGGAAACGTAGACTGAAAGAGAAGGAAAAGATGGTGGGAAGGAATACAGAGAAAAGTTATAAAACCTTTTTTACAGATGTACTTTTTACATTGAAGAGTTTTAATTGCTCTTCCTTGTGGTATCTCTGATGATTAAACAGGGGAACAAGTGCACTTTTATAGAGCATTTTGAACCCAAATCTCTCTAAGAAATAAAAACTTTCTTGGGCGTAACAGTGACAAAGTGAATCAGTACTGATGGCTGGTGACTGCTATTACTATTTCTGTCTCGCAGCAGGACTGTAGCCAAATCTCTACAGAAGAAGAAATACATTGTCAGTGATCAGCTTCTGAAATCTTTTATGTTCTCAGTTGATGTTCAGTTGACTTTGATGATGAAATGTCTGTAACACTGCAACCTACTGAATGAGTACAACATGACATCCCCAGTTGAGCATGTGTGGTTTGCTGGATTCTTTTAATAAAAAAAAAATCAATTGGGGAAAAAAAAACAGTATTATTATAAAAAATATTCCTGTTAAATTTTTGATTGCATAAGTACACCAATTTTAGTCTGAAAGTATTTACTGATAGTCTTTAAAGAGTACCTAAAGGGAACTTATTTCCTGTCAGCCTTCAGTTGATTGAAAATGCTGCAGTAAGACTAGAAAGAGAGAGCCTATTTCTTCCACATTGGCTTCTCTTCATTGGCTCCCTGTTAAATCCAGAATCAAATTTAAAATCTTTTTCCTTACATACAAGGTCTTGAATAATCAGGCCCCAACTTATCTTAAAGACCTCATAGTACCATATCACCCCAACAGACCACTTTGCTCTCAGACTGCTGGCTTACTTGTGGTTCCTAGGATATTTAAAAGTAGAATGGGAGGCAGAGCCTTCAGCTTTCAGGCCCCTTTTCTGTGGAACCAGTTCCCAGTTTGGATTCAGGAGACAGACACCCTCTCTACTTTTAAGATTTGGCTTAAAACGTTCCTTTTTGATAAAGCTTAGAGTTAGGGCTGGATCAGGTGACCCTGAATCCTCTCTTAGTTATGCTGCAATAGGCTTAGGCTGCTGGGGGCAGTTTCTCCTTCTCTCACCTCTTTTCACTCTCTGTGTGTTTATACAACACTTTGTATTTAATCATTAGTTATTATTAGTTATCTCTGGCTCTCCTCCACAGTGTATCTTTTGTCCTGTCTTCTTCCCCTCACCCCCAACCGGTCGCTGCAGATAGCTGCCCCTCCCTGAGCCTGGTTCTGCTGGAGGTTTCTTCCTATTAAAAGGGAGTTTTTCCTTCCCACTGTCATCAAGTGCTTGCTCATAGGGGGTCCTCTGTTTGTTGGGGTTTTTCTCTATTATTGTAGGGTCTTTACCTTACAGAATTGAATTGAATTGAATTGAATTGAATTGATCATATATACTGTTACAATGGTGGATACTCTTGTTAAACATGACCAAAGTTTTAAATAATGAGGTCAGTGTGTATACAAGTAATCCCTGTAAGCCAAAAGCTCAGCCTTCAGATTGCCGAAAATGCTTAGTTTCAGATAGTTTTCTCTACTCAGGGATATCCTTAATATGGTCATCTCGCACACACAGCTCTTATAGCTGTGGGCACAGTATTTTCAGTCCAGTTCTTGTACCTGATCATTTTCAAACAAATGGGGTTTTTTTGTTTGTTTGTATGTTAAATATAGCAACACTGATCTATGAATTATTCAAGCATTAAAAAAGGCATCTAACTAAAGGGATGAACCAGTGTTGTGTCTACACATAATGAACAACTCTTTAATTGGATCTATGAAAAATGCCAAAGATAACACAGTTTGACAGCATAAAATAGGATTTTTTTTCACCAACAAGGTGATTTCCAAAGAGCTATTAGCTGAAAACTTGGCATGTCTCAGCATGGTGTGCAGTGTGTCTTTAAAAAATGTGAGGAAACCGGACAAGTGGGGGACAAAAGAAGAAATGGAAGACCTAAAATAAAACTACAGCAGACAAATAGGAAAGCAAAATTCAGCAAAGACCTGACACAGGACCTGAAAGATGCATCTGCCCCTTCACTGAAGCCTCATCAGAAATGGTCTCATTGAAAGGGTGGCTGTCAAGAAGCCATTCTTAATGAAGGGAAAGAGGGACAAAAGGCTGAGGTATGCCAAATTAGAGCCTAGACCTCAACTTTATTGAAGCAGTGTGGGATCATCCAAAGAAGCGCTTTGGAAAGTGCTCCAAGAAGCCTGGAGACTATTTAAAGAAATTACAAGAAAGCTTGCCTAAGAGAGTTAAAAAATGAGGGGTTGTTCAAGACTTTTGCACATTACTGTAGGTCTACTTGATAATCAAAGACATGACAGAGAGAGCACCACTTTATTATTCAGATGTCAAAAACTCAGTTTGGTGACATATTTTATGAGAATCCTTACAGTATAGTCCTGAATCAAAAGTAAGGATCATGGCACATGTAGAATCTAGTTTAATGCATTGGGATTTTTTTCCTTCTGAGTCCTTGAACCTTTCACTAACATTTCAGTTTCCTCTGGCCTGAGCTCTGAAACAGTTTGTTAAATCCAAGTGCTGATATCTAAAATACGTCTAAAAAGACCATCAGTTGGTGATGATGTATAAGGACACACAAAGAAATGTTCCTTTTCTGTTTTCTGTAATAACTGTTATTAATGGGAATACCTAAATTGTTTACATATCTACATTGTTATATGTTACAGTATTTAGTCATTGCTTGCATTTGTCTCCATACTTCATTGGTAGCATAGCAACAGTGGCTTACTACGCTGCAGCATTACTGCACAGACAGGTACACTCACTCAGTGGTACAAATATGAGATCCATGCTCCAAAGACAAGGATTTAACTGCAGTGCAATAATCACAGGCTCACCCTGTTTTGCAGAGAATCAAAAACAGTCTGTCATGTTAGACAGCAATGATCACACGGCTTAAATGAAGAAAAAGACTCTTATCTGTAATTATTAACAGGCTGCATTTTGATCTGTTCTCTGATCCCTTCATACTGCCACATATGGTTAGTTTTAATGGGCATTTGTGGGTGTAAACACTGGAGTGGCAGTAAGAGTAAAAACTATAACCTCTGCCAGGCTGTGAGTCAGTGTCTGAGTCACACACCACAGTCATGGTCAAACATAACAAATGTATTATCCCGCTGTCACTCCAAGTGACATTTCTCTGTGGAAACACTCATTTATTTCTTGGAAAGCAGTAAACTCACTCTGTATTCTGTTCCTGTGAACTTGTGTGTGACATTGCATGTTCAGGGGCTTTTGTTTAGTGTTAGCAAGCATGGGAAAACCTTTATATTTAGTTTGTAGTTTTTCCAGTTTTTTTGCCCAGGAATATCACCTGACCCCAGGTTTACTCTGTGGTAATATAGCAAAATGCAAATGTAGGTATGATACTGAGGCAATAAATGTTTAAAAAAACAGGTTTTGATGCAGGGATCATTTTCAGGGAAGGACCTCGAGATCAGGTTATAAATCAAAACAAAGCTCTTATCATGTTTGTTGATCATAGGCTGCATCATATTCCCAATCACACTTTGAGTTAAATGTAAAATCAAACAGCACCCCCATGTGGCAGAGAACCACACAAGCATGAAGATCGAGCCTCTCCTGTCCGGGTCTATTATGTCTCACTTATCCAAACTCTTATGAATACACTTTTCTATTCAGGTTTTAGGACCTTAGGAATTGATATTGTGGTGCGATGGGTTAAAATGGTTTTGTCTCCTGCCAGCATGGAACTATGTAATGTCTGATGAAGATCATGTTCAGCTGAGAGCTCCAGAACAACCAAGTTAGTGGCATTTTAGTAGCATGCACAATATACCTTTCAGTGTCAGAGGAGCACGTGATTGATGTTTACATACAAAAATGTCTGCAGTCCAGAATTACTCTTCATACAATTAAAGATGGTTGTGTGCAGTGTGCAGCAAAACCAAATTTAATGTTTTACTTCAATGCCTTACTTTACACAGTTTTTTTAATTAAAAGTCACAGGAGTACAAACTATATAAGATAAGAAATACTAATCTTATTCCAAGAATTGGGAAATCACTGTGTAACAGCAGCTAAAACATGAAAAACAACCTGGCTCAATCGTACCATAATGATTGTAGCATTTGTACATATGTTTCTCTCTCCTCCTATTCAAGTGGGCCAACCTTGATGAAACTTTGCATAAACATTGCCTAGGGCACTGTGAGTGCCAACATCTATATGGTGTATACAAATATTTTATACAAATCCCACAATCCTATATATTTGAAAATTTGACAGTTCAATTGAGCACCGAATGGAATGTTACATTGCAATATAATGTATCATAGCATCATACTATAATTACCATAGCATATGTATGTTTGTATGTTCCCTTTTCTCACATGTAGCACAGGGGTTTGCTAGTAAAATAAATACTACATCAAAGAAAAAATTGCTTGCAAAGTATTTTTTTAAAAAAACATTATACTAAAGAATGAGCTCAATTAAATAGAAAATACAAAAAAGTGAAGCGCTCAATGAATCAAAATCTAAATATGGTAAAAGAAGGAGCTTATTGCATTATGAGGTAGTAAAGATTTTCTGTTTCTGTCCTAGATGTTAGACAAAGTGTTCAGCTGCATGTCCAGTAAGTGGTACAGAGGGTGCTTCATTAATTATCCACAGCCATTAACCACATTAACTGCATCAGCTGATGGAGAACTCCAAACTGTGTGTTGATTCAAACTGGATTCAAATAGCAGCAGCAATGATGAAAAAAAGTTTCACTGCTGGAAACGGAGTGGCTGAAACCAGAGCCGGCCCAAGGTTTTATGGGGCCTCAATCAAAATTTGATTTGGGCCCCCTGCCCCCAGCTAAACCCATCACCAACCACCTGTGTCTGCAAGGCCAATATTAACTATATATTGTCCATGCTTGATCATTTGTACATTATACATCCAACACAACCATTATCATGGTTTACTGGTGTGCTGGAAAGAAATCAAATAAACCAGCAGGCAGAGCATTTTTAAAACAACTGTTTTAATTGTTTTTGAAATGTGCAATAGGGCAGAACAGTCACAAAGAATTTAGCACAGGCCTAAAAGAATTTTCTACATAGCAATACAAATTTAAAAACAGACCATATTAAATGAAATAAACAGAAACAAACTGATTACAGAGCTAACAGTAGGTTATCAACCATAAGGTCTGTGGTTTCCATACAGCATCACCTATAAGCTCACCACTGAACTGACTGAAGGCTTGTTTGATGCTTCTGCTTAACTAACGTCATTGTTAGTAAATCTTAATGACAAATAAATAATATGTAAGAATTCATGGAAACATATCTTTATCCTGCTGGGTTTTTTTTTTTTTCTTTCTCTGTTTCTTTTCAGTTGCAGAAGGTTAAATCCCTTTTTGAGACATACTACTTGCAAACACTTGCAGTGTGCATGAACATGACCTCAGCTCTGACACTGAAAATGATTAAACCGGTAGCATTAAGGTGTTATTCTGTTAACATATTTATCAAAATATTTTGCTTTGTGTTCCATGATTACTATTGATATATCACACACACACACACACACAAAACACATTTAGCAACCTTTCTAGTGTAACATTTCAAGTGATCTTGGGGGGGAAGAGGGGGGGCTGCTGGTGTGAGGACTGCTTATGCCTCTGGCCGGCTCTGGCTGAAACGTTGAATCAAAAGACAAAGTCTTCCCAGACCGCTACTCAATTCTCAGGCAAAACCTATGCAGTGTTATTACTGTCACAGCAGTGTGTGCAGCAATGAATAATGCCTGTGTGTGGCGCAGTTACGCTGTACTAACACTGGTACACTGACCATCTGATAATTGCGTGCTACTTTCCCTTTAAAACGCATGACGCAGTTCAACTGGTGCCCCACTTTGTTGTGTGAAGCCGCAGCAGCAGCAGTCTGCAAGAGAGCGGGGTCGCTGACTGTCGCATACGGCTCGGCCCGGGGACGTCGGTGCTTCGCTGAGCCCTCGCAGTGCTCATCATGGAGTTTTTAATGGGGAATCCGTTCAGCACGCCCGTGGGACAGCGGATCGGTGAGCGCTTTTATAAGCCTTCACATTGCATAAAAAGAAAATTCTCCAGTCAGGCTCAGGCGTCTTTTGCCGAGACGTTACATCTCCAACAATCACATCCCCGCTGAGCTGCTGTGTATTGTTATTGTCGAGGATTTTATTGGGATAATGTGTTCACAATGCGATTATGTTAGAAAAATAGAATTCAAGTTAAATTTATTAACACTGACAGAAGAACAACGGCTTATGGTTTGATTGACGCCCCTATGAGACAATGACTTGGCAGAGGCGGGAGGAAGACGCTGAGGTGCTTCCACTGATTGGTTGTCGCCGGCTCTGTTTTAACCTGCAAATAGCTGGGCGGGCCGCAAAGTGGCCGACATCCTCCTGACCCAAATCTGATGCATGTTTGGCTGTAGCCAGTGATAATGATGTGTTTTCACTGACTGATGGAAATCCAGAGATGCTCATTAAAATATGTAGATGAGCAGAAATAATTTGAACCTCCAGTATTAGTCTTTACACACACTGTAATCTTTTACATAAATATGGCCTAGTATTAAATACAGTGTATTTAATATTCCCATCAGCCTCCACACCCTAAAATTATTTAAAAAAAAAAAAAAAAAACATATACTATTTGTAAGTACTGACTATGAGTATTACACCTGTAGCTGATAAATAGTCTGACTATGTGTCCAGTATGTCCAGTGGCAATTCTACAGTCTGCTGGGGCCCTGGGCCCCAAGGAGCCCCTCCAACCAGCATTCATCACCATTATGTTATAAATAATCTGACAGCAACAACAACAATCCTATAAAGTGACAGGTGAAACATTAATCTAGAAGTGGCAAAGAGCATGTTCATTTTAGTAACAATGCCCAAGACTAAGCTGACAGGTTATGAAGTGTTAATACTGCAACTACTATCTGCTACGTTCTGTCAGCCTGCTAGCTACATTAACAAGACATTTGCCAGTGTCCCGACTCTGACTACCGGCTGTGCACACTTGACTCGGTCACGTCACGGCCAGCAGAGCTGGACACACTAGGCTGCTCTGCTAGCTAAGTACACTCATGTTAAATGACAAAGTAAACAAAAGCATTAATATGATGATAGACAAAATTGCAATATTCGAGTGTCTCCCCCCCACAGTTAAGACTAGAGTAGCAGCATTTAGTTATTATATATATTTAATATATTTTATATATATTTAATCATTGTTATCTGCTCCACTCTCCACTGTCGTACTTTTTTCTCCTCTTTCTCGTTTTTTATTCTTTCTTTTCTTTACTCCCAAAAGGATAACTCTTCTTCATTTTCTTTAAGTGGCTTTCATTATTGTCATTAGGTTTGTTTAAACAGAACCATGCTTGCCACTTGCAACGAGAGTGAGTAGAGTCATGTGGGGCCCCCTTAAGCGTAATTTATGGTCCCGCAAATGTGTTTGTCTGTGTACACGTTTCTGTTTGGACAGCGAACAGAGAGAGGGGTTTTCACACACCCCAAACGTGCTCCTGTGCAGTCCTCCAAAATCCTGACTGCACTTCGGTGGACGCGGATGACCTATGTGTCCGTCAAATGCTGATTAGTTGATGAGTAGGCCAGAATAGGGAAGGGCGCGACAGTGGAGTTCACCAGGAATGGGAGAAGCCTGAAAAAAATCATTAAAGCACAGACAGTGGCTGCAGTGAATACATTTCATTGTTTTTACCCCTCAGCCATGAACTGCTGATGGGGTATTGTTGTCACCCCACTGGGCAGGTGGCCTGGCAGGTGGCGTGTACACCCAACTTTGTGAACTCAAGAACGAGGCAACGTAGCATTTTCAAATTGGTACCATAGGTGCATCTACTAAAAATCTCGGACGAGTTCAAATCTCAGTGACCTCGACCTCAAGGTAAAGGTCAGAGGTCAAGGTTTCTGAAAACCTTGTGAATGTGATAACTCAAGAAGGAAGTCATCTAGGATTTTCAAATTTATACCACAGGTGCAGCTACTAGGAGGCTGAAGGGCAGCACTGGCAGCCACCAGTATTTGTAACACTCTTTGTATGCTATAACTTCGTTCTTCTCTGCGGCTGGCTGACGGACCTACAACAACTGGACTGAGGCCCCAAGCAGTCCAGTGGGAGGTCCCCAAGCCTGCCTTGCCTTGGCATTTGGCCTCTGAGTCTTTTTTGCGACTAAATAAAGAACTTTATTAAAAATGCTCAACCTCTTTATGTTCAGCTGTTTAAAAGTCACATATATTAATTAATTATTTTAATGCAATTGAAATGGTATTTGTATCTAGCATCAAAAACATTGTTTTCAAAAAACATTTAAAAAAGGCTTCTTTAGACATTAGACACCTCCGCAGATAAAGCCTCAGTCACAAAGGCCTAAAGACCGGTTAGCAACAATCTGGCTACCACATGGGAAAAATGTGTATTCCCTGATTGATTGCGAAGGATTGCTGGAGGTTGTGAAATTGGTTGCAAAGAGGTATACCAAAAACCTCCTTATAATTGCTTTGGTTGCTAGCAGTTTGCTGTGGTCGCCGGTAGTTTGCATGGAAGATGCTGACTTGTCTGCAAACACTTACCAACTACTCACTGTGCATCTACAAATCTGTTGTAGATGCAGATTTTTCAGATTTATAAACCTCTGCCCATCTTTACTTCTGAGAAACTCTGCCTCTCTAAGAAACTCTTTTTATACCCAATCACGGCCTGTTTCTAGTTACCCTAATTGGCGGGAAAATGTTCTTCCAGCTGTTTCTTTTTAGTACCACTTACTTTTCCAGCCTTTTGTTGCCCGTGTCCCAATATTTTTTAATGTTGGGACAGGGGCAACAAAACTCATTGATAATTTCTTTTTTTTTTTTTTTCTGCCATCAAATTCAACATGAGTTAATATTTTTCATGAAATAGTAAAATGTCTCAGTTTTAACATTTGATATGTTTTCTGTGTTTTATTGTGAATACAATATGAACCAGTTTTACTAACATGTTGCACCCGCGCAAACTGGGTTTTGGCATAAAAAAAAATACTGTCTGTATTTACAAAGAGAGCACAGTGACAAGATTGCATGTAAGAGGTTGGATTTTTGTGACTGGGAGTTCCTTTCTCAAGGCGCAATTTATAGGGAGCAGAATATTTAAATCAAGTGCACAAACTGATTTATTAACATTTGTAACATGCAGTTTACTGCTAATTGTGTTTATATTTAACGCCGGAAAAAGCATTTCTTATTTTGTGCGCTTGATATTGAAATGAACTGACTGCGCCTGGGCTTAGAAAACAGCACAACTTTTGTAAATTACCTGTAAAACTAACCACACCAATCTGGACTTATGGGTTTATGAGATTTGCAAATCATTGTATTCTGTTTTTACTTATATTTTACACAGCGTCCCAACATTTTCAGAATTGGGTTTGTATATTGTGGACAAAAACATGTATAAGCATTAATGAAAGACAAATAATACATTCTTGCAATTACTACAACTTAAAAAAGCAAACCAACAAACAAACAAACAAAAAACAACTGAATGTTTTCAGAGATTGAGGTCAGCTACTTGACATACTGTTGAGAAAGATTCCAAGGCTGTATTCAATTCATTTAAATTTTATTTATATAGCGCCAAATCACAGCAACAGTCGCCTCAATGCTCTTTAAGGTAAAGACCCAACAATAATACAGAGAAAATCTCAACAATAAGACGACCCCCTATGAGCAAGCACTTGGTGGCAGTGGGAAGGACAAACTCCCTTTTAACAGGAAGAAACCTTGGGCAGAACCAGGCTCAGGGAGGGGCAGCCATCTGCCGAGACCGGTTGGGGGTGAGGGGAGGGAGACAGGACAAAAGACTCACTATGGAAGAGAGCAAGAGATTAATAACTAATGATTAAATGCAGTGTGGTATATAAACACAGAGTGAAAAGAGGTGAGAAGAGGAGAAATATGCTCAGTGCATCATCGGAAGCCCCCAGCAGCCTAGACCTATTGCAGCGTAACTAAGGGAGGATTCAGGGTCACCTGATCCAGCCCTAACTATGCCTAATGCTTTATCAAAAAGGAAAGTTTTAAGCCAAATCTTAAAAGCAGAGAGGGTGTCTGTCTCCTGAATCCAAACTGGAAGCTGGTTCCACAGAAGAGGGGCCTGAAAAAAATATGTATGTTGGTTATTGGTATGCTTACAAATCTTGTGGATTTTGAATGAGATTTTACAATTTCTGTATAAAGCTTGGAATTTACAGTTTGACTATGGCTCTATATTGTCTGCCCTCATATGTATTAAAAGCCATGTCTTCTTATTAAGTAAATTAGGAAAAATAGGAGTCCTAAGATTGATCCCTGTAGAACACCACACCACAAACTTGACATAGGAACTGATGGAAAGAAAATACTGTGTACTGAAGGTGAATTTGTCTTTATGTTATCAGAGACATGTACTATGCATAAAGGAATGACAAATTCATCGTATTTCTAATAACCATAATGTAACAATGAGACGTGTTTCTTTCATATTAACCAGATTTATGTTCTCGCCTACTTTTCACAGAGCGTGCAACCAGTTCCAGCCTGCCATCTGAAGACTGGGAACTCAACATGGAAATCTGTGACATGATCAACAGCTCAGAGGAAGGGTGTGTGTGCATTTGTTATCTGTTAGCATCAGGAACAAGCTAGTCCTCTTGAGGTTACATGCCACTGACTATTGAAAATGTTGTAATTACAGACCCAAAGATGCAGTCAGAGCCATAAAAAAAAGGGTTGTGGGCAATAAGAACTTCAAGGAGGTTATGCTGGCGCTCACTGTGAGTGTTGACTCTTTTTATCTTCTCATCAGGTGTGCCTAGTTTGCAAGGTGTTTCTCTGATTCTTCGTGATTTCAGGTCCTCGAGACCTGCGTGAAGAACTGCGGCTACAGGTTTCACATCCTAGTCACAACACGTGATTTCATAGAAGGGGTTCTGGTGCGGTCGATCATCCCGAGGAACAACCCTCCACAAATCCTACATGACAGAGTGCTCAGTATCATACAGGTGAGGTGTGGCTGAGGGGAATAAAAGAATCACATTTGTTGCCAGTCTTTAGTGTTGTCAGATTGGCTTACTGTCTTGTAGTAATTTGTGGTTTTTCTCTTGTCAAGGCGTGGGCTGATGCATTCCGCAGCTCACCCGACCTGACGGGTGTGGTGTCAGTGTATGAAGACCTGCGAAGGAAAGGACTTGAGTTCCCCATGACTCAGCTGGAAGGTTACACATCATCCCAAGCCCCAAAAAAGGTGGAAACAGGGCCTGGGTGCACTTTGTTTTAGTACTAACAGTTGGGTGTTGCCTATCATCATCTTTGGTCTCTTTTCTGTCTGGTCATTTCTTTGCCTTTGCTTATCAGACTTTGCCTGGCAATGGGCCTGCTGTTACCACTCTGCCTGCTGTACACCTGTCTTCCAAACCGCTCGTCCCACCTCAGACCTCTGATCTAAAACTGGCCCTTGAGGGAAGCAATGCCTTGAATCCCAGCCAGGTGATGGGACTAGAAAGGGAGTTACCTGCATTAAAATTTTACTTTACTCCTGTTAATCACTGGCTTTTTCTATGTTGGTTACAATGCAGTCGCAAAACTCCTTTTTGTACCTGTGCTTCTCAATTCTTTTTTGCTTCCAACCCTTATAAAATCAATATTTGCCTTCTTCTTCCCCGAGTTACCGTAGCTGTGTTTATTCAGTAAGTGCTGTTGATGTTCCAGGTGAAGAAGCTAAAGGCAGAGCTAGGAGTGGTGCGCAGCAACCTGACTATGATGTCAGATTTGATGAGTCAGCTGGATCCAGTTACGGTAAAACAAGCAGACATGGAGCTGCTGGAGGTAAACAAAAAAACAAAAAAAAAGTCACTTGTTAAAAACAAGCTTGTGTTTTTAATGTGAATGTGAAGCATTCTCTGTGATTTCTGTTGCAAGAAAACCATTTCGTTTCCATTCATGTTGAGTAACGCTGCCTTACCCTTAACTGATCTCCTACTTTATACGTTTTGTGTTGCATCTGGCCCTTCAACACCCCCCTCCCCACCCACACATTCTTTGTCTGATTGTGTCATTAGCAGTTATACACAGTATGTAAGGAAATGCAAGACAGGATAGTGAAGATAGTCCCCAGACTCAGTGAGGAGAAGCTGATCGAAGAGTTACTGGTTACTAACGATGAAATGAACACTGCCTTCAATCGCTACCACAGGTACCTGTATCATTCTTGAGGAATGGTAATATTTCAACATGATGTGGCTCTGCTCGTGCTGATTTTGTTCTGTCGTTGGCAGGTTTGAACAACGAATAACAAATGGTCAGAGCGCAGCACAGAAGGTGAAGAACGTGGCAGTCATTTTTTAACTGGCTGGTATTCTTTCCTCACAGCTCAAGATTCATAACCATGAGGTGGTTAAATTGTGCTCTTTCAATCTATGTCTTTCAGGGCCACACCTACGTCAACCTAACAGACCTTGATTTGAAAGCCGACAGCCAATCAGAGGTTGCTTCAGTTACCAATGACAGCTCATTGAGCTTTCCAAAATCTGACAGTTTGTCCAGTCAGATGGCAAAACTTAGTAAGTATTGTGCTTTGATAAAAAATTTTCACATTGCCTATATTTTATCATGGCAAGCATAGTTAAATTAATTATGCAGTGATGCCTAATTTAATGCACAGTGTGGATACTTCTTATTCTGCTCTTTGCTACTTTTTGCTATTCTTCTTACAGGTACAAGTGAATCAGATGATACATTATCACAGAAAATAAATGTGTCAACTCAACAAAGACCAAGGTACAGAAAGACACAGATTTGCGACCTTGATGAATAAATGGAAGTTTGTACAGCAGGGGGATGTTTTATATGTTATAATATTATATGTTGATTTATTACAATTATTTTGTGGTTACAGTTTCACAAAACTCTTGTGAATATGATGATCTTTATTGTGAAGCTTAAGTCCCACTCATTCTTTTCATTTCTTATTGAACACATGATCCATTGTTTAACTTTGTGTAAGCCTCATTTACTAACTTACGTGGCAGTTAACCAAATTATGATTTTTGTGTTTCAGAGACGGGAGTGAAGTTGTAGTGGATGGTCTGGCTCAAGCTCAGGACAGCATACTACAAAACACTGAACCTGTAAGCAAAGATATCTATACTGTTTAAAGGGTTTAGATTTGTCAGCTACCAATAATTGATTTCTTTCTTAACTGTTACATGACCTTTTGGACCACCAGAAAATTCAGTGATAATATTGATAAATCTATGTTAAACAGCAAACACAAGTCATATCCTGAGGTTTCATGTATTACAGAGTAACAAGTGTTATACATGATATCTGAGCAACAGGTCTGAGCGACACTTTGTTTGAGTAACTGTTTTCCTCCTAAATGAACTCTGTGCGTGAAGGATGGCAGTCCAGCTTCCACCCGCAGCTCTTCACCAAAGTTAGATTGGATGATTAAAAGGGGAATGGTGGGTGTGAATTTTAAAAAGTGCCCTGGCTTTACGTTGGTTTCACCTTTTCATACCCTCTGTCTTTTGGTTCTATTCATGCAGTTTTGGTTTGCTTTGCTGTGGTCTGGATTGTGTCACTTTTTGGGTTTGGTGGTTCTGTTATTGAAATAAAGCACAAAGGTTTGCATGACCAGTTGTGGAGTCTTAAGAGCATGACAATGTTTGGTTTGCACTGTCTTGATATACTGCATTGTTGTCATACCTGAAGTCCTCTTCACTTAATGCTATGTTTAGCGACATGTGGTTGTTCTTGTGTGCTGTTGTTGTAGCCGTTGTTTTTTTTTGTTTTTTTTTGTCTTATGGCTTGGTAGCTTTGTTATATCTTCATGAGGTTTTATCAGTGATTCTGTGGCCAATATGTTGCTCTTCTTTCTTTCTTAGATTCCTATCACCCAGTCCAGTGTAATGGATGATATTGAGAAATGGCTTGCTTTGGATGATGAGGTCAGTGTGAACTGGGAAAGGATTTTCATTCATTCAAACAATCTTGCAGTATTTAAAAGTTAAAAAAAAAAAGATGTGGATGGACTTTATAACATGAATTGCAGATACCAATCCAAGGTATTAGAAATGATTAGATGTATCCACGTAAAGCTGATTGACTGTAAAAAGAAAGAACTAACAGGGTGCCCCAAAAAGCTGAATCCGTTCATCTGGACGTAGCGTTTTCAGTGGGAGAAACGTTTCGTCACCTCTGGTGACTTCTTCAGTCTCAGCTGACTGCAGGTTTCCCCAACCTTATAAACAGTACATTTGCATAATGACCGAAACCAGCACCATTGACTAACAATGGTTATTGAGCATGCATCAAGAAACTAACAGGGTGATTTTAGTTTGAAATTTTGAACACAATTATCTTAAAAGATAATCAGATATATTTCTTTTGTGTTTATGACACAGTATGATGACTTTGAGGACTCGGATGGTGTAACCAGTGAAGGTGAGGATCTTTACCCATATGTCCTGTTTCAAATGAGTAGCTTTTATAACCCAGTTAATATATGGGGCACATACTCTTGAATAGAAAACACTTTTATTTGGTTATATTAAAATAGAATATTTGTAGTGGAATACCCAGACTTTTGTAGAGCTGACAGACTGTACATAAAACAATGGACATAGCCAATATGGAAGTCCTGCATTCTTCGAATGGCCAGCAGGGGGCAGTGTCTGGTTTCAAAAAGAAGTCTGAACATTAAGAAATCTCTGGACTTAACAGCACTGGGCTTGCTTGCTCTGTGATTTTGTATCGTAATAACATTCTCATAACGAGTTTATGATCTCAGTCACTGGTTTCAGTTCAACTCCAATATGGCATGATACTTATTTTGTAATTCATGGTCCCGCTTAGAGTCAAAAGAGATGATAAACAAGGTTATGCTTTAGATCTTGGCTACCTTTGATTGACAGCTCGCTACTGTGTCCTTGTTTTTTCAGTCAGATTCACCCCACACTCGTGGTGACAGCTAAAATCCTCAGATTTAGGCATCACAGTGGGATTGCTAACCAATGGGTGTTGTCATTGTGGCTTTATCCATCTTTTATATACAGTCTGTGCTGAAGCTATAGACACAACTTGAGGTTGTGATTATTGTCCAGTCAGATTGCTGCTAAAAATTTGACCCACTGGTGAAATGCAGACTACAGGCTTTAATACTGGGTAAATAGTGCCCCATGTTAACTCTACCAGAGAGGTTATAAGGACTTTGCCTCTTTTCCTGTTTACCTCAAGCATTCCAAACTCTTGCCCTTATAATTAATAATTTCCGGGATTTTTTTTACCCCTAAATTTTTAATTCTTCAAGGACTAATAACTAAACATAAACAACTCACATATGTCTAGTCACAGTTCACTTTAACTCCAAAGTTGTCACTTTGTTTACTCAATGCAGTAACTTTCCTTTTAGATGTCTGATAAAGTGAATCCTGCTTGCCTCTGCAGAGTTTGACAGGTTTCTGGCAGAAAGAGCGAAAGCGGCCGAACGCCTGCCATCACTCAGAGCTTCCTCGCAAGACCACTCAGAGTCTTAAGTCTTGTTTAAACCTGCCAAAACTAACACTACTCATGAAGCTCCTGCGCCACCTGCTGGAAAATGGAGATTTCTTACTAAAGAACAGTTGAATGGCACAATTGACATGGGAAATGACATTCTACATGTGTACTCTGCTCTTTTGCTGGGGGAGCAAATGTGTTTTTAACTTAAAACTAATGTTTGATGAAGGACAGAAGTTTTTACTTGACATTGTTACGAGGGTTTATCCATGAGCAAACATTTGCACATTTTTTATGGTTACATTCCTGCTGTTAAAGGAGAATATTGTTACAAACTTTGCAACATAGATGATGTATTATATTGCTGTTAAAAAAAAAAAAAAATATATATATATATATATATATATATATATATTGTTAAAGATGATGATGATGAGGTACAGAAATGCCCCTGTCAAAGTAGCAAACACTTGTAAGAGAAGCTTAACCACAACTTGCGGTAATAGTTTGAGGCTTCATGTCGTTATTGATGTAGGATGGTGAAGAAAGCTGATGAGTTTTTCACATCCACCTTGTCCCTGTGAAGATGTTTTACTTGAAGTTTAACAAGAAGTGATGACACACTGCTGTCATATTAAACTAAAAGTATTGACTGGAGATTCATGTGTTCTCATTCTTTTTTTTTTTCAACTATATTTATTGAATTTGTCTTGTCAGTACAAAGAAACTGAAACCATAAGAACACAATACACAAATTTGCAACCAGACAAACACACACACACACACACACACACACACACACACACACACACAAACATACATTAATGGACATGGACACCCAGGTTCATTTTCAAGCTGATACCATAGGTGCATCTGCTAAAAATTTTGGACAAGTTCAAATCTCAGTGACCTTGACGTCAAGGTCAGAGGTCAAGCTTTCTGAAAATCTTGTGAACACAATAACTCGAGAAAGATAACCTAGGATTTTCAAATTGATATAGCCCTGTGGGACTGGTCGTCCTGTGCCACTGGGGATGTGCCCCAAGTCGCTGGTTGTGCTGGCTGGCATCCTTCCCGGGCTTTGGGGCTGTTCGCTGTCCCTTGGCTCGTGCAGAGCTATGGGCTCCTCTTTCTGAGTGCCCGTGCTGCCTAGGTAGGATCGGGAGGTGCTTTCTGGCCTCTGTTAGGCCTCAGCGGGAGCCCCCAGGGACTGGTGGAGACCTTTGCTTCTTGGTCTTCTCTGTCGGTTGCAGCCACTTGGGGTTTCTGGGCTTATATGGGTTTTCATCACCGCTCTGTGTTATGATGTTTGGGCTCTGGTGATTCGGGTGATTTTGATGGGAGTGGAGATGTGCTCACAACATAATTCACCACACTGCCTGCTTTTATTTCTGCTTGTTTCTTTATCCTTGTTTAAGTGTTTGGTTGCTGGGTTTCACTGTGATACATTTTGCTGTCTTTGAAGGGATATTGATATTGGAGATTGGATATTGGGGAAGATCACATGCATGTCTTCACAAATGCACAGAAAAAAAGGGCTAATAATGTATCGGAAGAATATGAGTCGACAGATGTCTCAACCTGTAGCTGGTTGGTACATATGACATGTCATTTTGCCACCTGTTTCATCTTCAGGAACAGGACACCTGTCAATACTCTCCT
>VUQS01033759.1:0-17641 GCA_015108495.1 Heterochromis multidens
AAGTGAACAGAGGTGAGAGAAATGCTCAGTGCATCATGGGAAACCCCCAGCAGCCTAGGCCTATTGCAGCGTAACTAAGGGAGGATTCAGGGTCACCTGATCCAGCCCTAACTATAAGCTTTATCAAAAAGGAAAGTTTTAAGCCTAATCTTAAAAGTAGAGAGGGTGTCTGTCTCCCGAATCCAAACTGGGAGCTGGTTCCACAGAAGAGGGGCCTGAAAGCTGAAGGCTCTGCCTCCCATTCTACTTTTAAATATCCTAGGAACTATAAGTAAGACAGCAGTCTGAGAGCGAAGTGCTCTATTGGGGTGATATGGTACTATGAGGTCTTTAAGATAAGATGGGGCCTGATTATTGAAGACCTTGTATGTAAGGAGAAGGATTTTAAATTCAATTCTGGATTTAACAGGGAGCCAATGAAGAGAAGCCAATAATAATTTATCCCATATTTGGGGAATACTTTTGTTACAGCAGTTGAAATAATAATAATAATAATAATAATAATAATAATAATAATAAGCAGTCACTGCAAAGACTTTAACATCAAATTTTAATTATGATGATTTTTATTTGGCTTTCTATGTATCTGTGTACCTACCTAAACTTACTCTTAAAGGGGCATCTTCACAGGAAGCGATGTGCTCATGGCTAAACTGAACATGCTCCGGAGGTTCCCTAAAAGGGAGGATGAGCCATATTTAAATTGGGTACATTATTATTATTATTATTTATTTTATGGGCCAGTTCCCACAGCTTTTTGATCACTCCTCATACTTCTAGCTTGGGCTTTATCTTTGAAATTCATTGTATTGATAAAGGCTGACAAGGTCATGAAAGCAAGTTTTACAAGGAAGTTAAAAATAAAAAAAAAAAAGATTAAAAGTTATTAACGATGAATTGCAGTTAGGTAAATAGTTTATTCATCCCCAATATTTTCAGCTTTTACATTTCCTGGTGAAAGTGAGCTTCTACTGAGCAGTCACTGATTGTTTTATCAGATCCTATCAGACTGCAGTGTGTGTATTGGTCAGGCTCTGTCACCACTGTGTGAACACTGAGAATCATTTCATATACAAACAAGTAATTGCAACTGTTTAAGTTCCTAAAGTCATACATTAAAAAGCAGGGCTTTTTGCAACAATGTGGAGTAGGCAGCTAGGGGGTGGTCCAGGGGCAGCACCTAGGGGACATTTTATTGCCACTGCTCTGTCATACACATTTATCTTAATTGCATATTTTACAGAGTTTGCCTCTTATTGTAAACATGTAGTGAATTGGTATTAAGTATTACATTTCTGCCACTCTTACACAAAGTGAGTGATCCCTGGCTTTATCGATTAAACTCATAAGTTTAACGTTTTGTGTGTATTGGAGCATTAACATCTTGACTTTCTTGTCCAGCTGTGATCATTGTGAGTCACGATGCACGGCTCATCACAGAGACCCAATGCCAGCTCTGGGTAGTGGAAGACTGTACCATCAACCAGATTGACGGAGTCTTTGACGACTACAAGCGGGAGGTGCTGGAGGCCTTGGGAGAGACCATGGTCACCAAGGTCAACCCATGATCAGAGCTGCTGGGGCACACTGCCGCCGAGCACTCCATGTGGACTGGCTGGCAGAGCATGTGTAATCATACATAATATGGATTTTTCGGGCATCTGTTGCCTTCCTCTGAACTGTAACATCTTTATGGGGTTGAAGAGATACTGGAGTATAACTCTACCACCAATTTATAAGGAGGTCATAAAATGTCTTGAATGTTGATCTGCTAAAATAAAACAAATGATTCAGTTTTTCATCATGTGGTTTATTGTACAGCTTTTTGCACACCTGTAGAACAGACAAACATCTTGGAAGTTTATATGGTCCAAACAACTTTGACATTTTGCAAAAGGCAAAATCAGGGTCTCGATCACTTTAAGTAAGCCTTATATGTCTTCCTGACTTTAGCCACTTCATTCTCATCAGGCAGTATTTCCCCATACCATTTATACCAGTTGTCACTGAAGGTTAAGGATGGGGGTGGTGATGTGGACCCCACAGCATCATGGGAATTGGAGTAATCTTCCCCTGAAAATTCCACATATGGAATCTGAAAAGGAAGTAAGCCTAGAAGAGAAAGCAGATGTCATTTCTAACAGCAAATCAACCAGATAAAAGGATCATTTCAACAAAACTACATTTGAGGTCATATTTCTGAACTCAGTCCATAAATGTTGGCATGCTTTGCAAAATGTACATTGTATGAATGTACTGATTAGCAAATGTCTCAGCAGAGATTTACGTGTACTAAACTAGACTATACAAAATATACAGTACACTGAATAAATATACACTACCAATTTTTTGGAAATGACAGAACAGTAGGGGTCTTCTAGTGTTGCTAAATCTTAAGTGTTCCAACATGCAGCTGTATGTACTGGGAAAACCCCTGCAGGCATTTTTCTCCTGACTAAACTGTGAAATGACTTGATACTAAGAAACTGAGTAAGCTATTATTTCTATTGTAGACTGCTTCAGTCCCATAGTACAGTTTCAGTTACCTAGCATGTAGTTAAGCTGGAAATCTTGGGGAAAAAAAAAAAAAAGTCCAATTGGGTTGAACAGAAGACAAGTAGTAGTTGTCTGTAGTCCTTTCTAGTGGAAGCAGTCACTTTATTGAAAGTAGGTATGGTTTTTTAAAAAGAACTATAAATGGAAATAGAGGACCTAAAAGAGACTAACAACTAAGGTGATCAAGATTTTTCTGTCAACTCTCGCTTTACCTACCATGATCTTGTGCTGTGTTAATTGCTTCATTTAGCTTCTGCTGCTGTTTCATACACACACCTGAAGACAGCAGAACCATCAGAACATGAGTGGAACATCCAGTTGCATTAATACATGTAATAACTTTGGTGGTATGGTGACTTACCAGTTCGAGTGGAATCGAACACCATTCCAGTGTGGGGACTAATGAACTGCTGCAGTAACTTGACATTCTATAGGAAAAAAAATGTGCAGCTAAGCATTACAGAAGAGAGGTGACAATGAACCATAACAGACTTGTAGGCCAGGGAAAACTAAGACAGACAGTGAAACTTGTGTTGCTGACCTGAAAGCTTTTAGCATCTTATTGCAAAAATGTACTTGAAGTCACAAAGTTACACAAGCCAGTTAAGAATATTTAACAAACACAGAAAATTATTAGCTGCAATATGAACCACTAATAACGTGGTTTGTAAACTTTTTTTTATCCTGCTTACTGATCAGAAATTACACATTCAGCACACCAAGGTTTATATAGACATAACATACTGATAATGTATTAAACATAAAAGCACTCTTATAAAACAAAAATACACTGCTCAATCACCACAGTTCAACTCTGATTTTTAAACTCTGTCATTACTGACCATGATATTTATCTTGAACAATAGGAGGAAAGAGTCATTTTAATCAGTTTAGGCCACCGTCATCATCAGACAGAATTAAAGTTCAAGCTTTTTTACTGTCTGTGATCATAATTAACAGATCCTGAATTTTCATTTAGATGAAGCTGGAATCCTAATTTTACATTTGATTTTCAAATCTAATTATTCAGCTGTAAGCTGACAGGGAAACAATGGAGGTAACAGAAACTGCTGATAAAAATATGGAGAACCAGATCACATGTAGTTTAATGACCCACCACTGATATTAGTTACCCAGATAATAGCAGCCTCCGAGCAGATGTATTCTCAAATCAGTTTTTTGGTAAATAAAAAAGGTTTATGCTAAAATTTATGACCATTTCATTGTTTCAATTATTCTGTAAAAAATGTATCTACTGATGGGACGTCAACCTCTTTTTTTTTTTAAATAGAGGATTTTATTATTTCTGCTATTAGTGGATAAAAATGCTTAATGAGATGTACAGAAAAACTCTGCTTTAATGTTCACCAGTTTAACCATTTATAATCTGATCTAATATCAGCCTTCACTGATAGTTATTATTAATAGTGAGAGTTCAGTAATAGCTTCACATTTAACACAAAAAATACAGGGTAGCTTTCCAAGTCTTTAATGAATGTGAATTTTTTTTTTTCCAGTAAAGGTAGTGTCTCCGCTTTTATAGATTTTAAATATTTCAGTATAGTTTTGGGAAGATGAGCCATTTTAAATAACAAATACAGCTTGTGTTGGGACAAAATAAGCCACTGTGATCGGACACAAAATGAATCCAGAGGGGATGAGCTGGGAATGAGCTGGGAATGACCGAAGCCGAACTGGATCCGGGCCTGATCTGGTCTGAATACATGATCCTTATCTGTTTTGGATCCCTCCCAGTGTGCAAGTGGACTCCAACCCGGACACGGTTTGCTGATCTGTTATGGAGCCTATGATACAGATACTGTTCTGGGTCGACCCACAGAGACCAATTTAGCTGATATTCAGGGCATGGTTCAGACTCGGAATTTCAGACACTGTACCTTTAAAATGTTGTTTAATGACTGAATCGCAATCTGTGAACACATTTCAACATGAAATGTAATCAGATTACAATCGACTATCAGCAGCTGCATTTAAATAGTCACTTTAAATCCACTTAGTTCAGTTTAAGAGTCTTAAAGTCATTTCAGCCTCATCTTCAATCCAATATTCACATAGTCTCCAAGATCCAACTCTGAGACATTTTTCCATTAGTGTGACCGATTACAGCACAACAAATGATTGATCATTGATCAGTGTGTTAAGTGTCTAAAGCTTTATACAGATATATTTTTTTTATTTAAACAGTGATTTATACAGTAACATACAGTAAATGTTTGCAAGAGTTTAAGTTAATAAACTTAAGTTAACTAAGTTAATTTTTAAAATTTAATTCACTTCAATTAAATTTTATTAAAATAGTGTCAATTCACAGTCACCTCAAGGCACTTAACATTTTAGGGTAAGTGAAAAGAGGTGAAGAAGTGAAAATAGGGGAAGCCCCCCCCACCAGAAACCTAAGCCTATTGCAGCATATCTAATGGATGATTCAGGGTCACCTGATCCAGCCCTAACTACAAGCTTTATGACAAAGGAAAGTTTTAAGCCTAATCTTAAAAGTAGAGAGGGTGTCTGTCTCCTGAATCCAAAGTGGGAGCTGGTTCCACAGAAGAGGGGCCTGAAAGCTGAAGGCTCTGCCTCCCATTCTACTTTTAAATATCCTAGGAACCACAAGTAAGCCAGCAGTCTGAGAGCGAAGTGCTCTATTGGGGTGATATGGTACTATGAGGTCTTTAAGATAAGATGGAAATTGATTTTTCAATACCTTTTATGTGAGGATTTTAAACGTAATTCTGGATTTAACAGAACCAATGAAGAAAAGCTAATATGGGAGAAATATGCTCTCTCTTTTTAGTCCCTTTTCCAGGAGAGTGACCTGATAATAATGAATTACAATAATCCAACCTAGAAGTAATAAATGCATAAACTAGGCTATAATTAGCTAAGACAGCTGGGTAAATTAAAAAAGCCTGTGGTACAGAGCCCCTTAATAAAGATAGGCTGATCATATTTAAAATGTTCATATCATAATTAATGGTAAGACTTCTTTGAACAGGAAGTAGGAAAGGGGTCTAACAGACACGCTGATGGTTTGGAGGAGTAATTATTAAAGTTAACTCGGAAAGATCGATCAGAGAGAAACAGTCTAACTCAGAAATTTTAAAAGTTGCTGTACTAAATGATACGTCAGTGGAACAGCTGTAAATAATTCTTTCTCTAATGGTTAAAATTTTATTTGTGAAGAAACTCATTAAGTCATTACTAGTTAAAGTTAAAGGAATACTTGGCACAACAGAGCTCTGACTCTGTCAGCCTGGCTACAGAGCTGAAAAGAAACCTGGGGTTGTTCCTGTTGTCCTCTATCAGTGACAAATAGTAAGATTTCCTAGCCTTATGAAGGGTTTTTTATAGAGTAACAAATTATTTTTCCAGGCCAAACCAAAAATTTTCCAGAACTTTCCAGGAAAGTATGAAAGTAATTGAAAGTTTCATTAGTACTACTGAAAGTAATGAAAGTATTAATCTGCAGACAATTTTTTTTTTGCAACCACATTGATGAAATCTGCTTGGTTAAAATGCAGTCTTGGCAGCAAAAGGTTGATGACTGATGTATAATAAATCTAGAGCCCAGCTGACACTAGCCTGTATATCAGTGATATGCACCAAGATAAAAACTGTTCATATCATAATTACAATATCATGATTTTTATTACAAAAAAACCTGTATCAGCTTCAAAAGCCCTGGCTCAATATGGAAAACTACAATGTCCTCCAAGTAATAAGTCCATGTGAGATTATGAGACCAACAGAGTGATAGACATATTAACCCACCTGATGGTGAATAATGATGTTTGGATCACGACAAATTGGGCAGGGGTTTCCACAAATCTTGTCGCTTCTCTAGAGAAACAAAAAAAAAGTGCCCTGGTTATTTTACCTGACAACCCTAATACAAGTGATCTGTGGTAAAATAAAACTGAAAATAAAACTGAAATATTACAATGCAAGTCTTGCGAGTCTTCTGTGGGGGAATGCCTCCTTTGTGGTTTCTCCTGTAGCCAGCCCACACTGGATTACTTCCATACCTTTCAATATACTCTGTCAGGGGAAGGAATATACAATGAGACCATAAATTTCATGAATCAAGACAACACTTATTTTGCCTTAAAGTACCTTCACTCTCCAGGTAATCCCAAGGCTTGTCCTTGTAGTGGGCCAGAGCCTCAGTAGACTGAGCAGGAACCTCGTCCCGCAGCAATGCTGCTTTGCAGTAAAAGTGACTGGGATGTACAAATGGTGACAAAGACAGGCATGTCCTCACAGGTACCCTGTGTAGAAAGGACTGAAAGCACAAGAAAATTACCTCATCACACCACCACAGCTGGAGAATATCCCAGCTGCCATAGGGCAGGAGGCGGACAGGTTGCCAGTCTGTCCACAGGGCTAAATATAACATGGCATAAATGACATTTAGTTATATGGTCTGTTTAAACAAATTAATCCACTGTAGGTATGACCTAGTATAATAAAAATGGAAACTGCTTACTTAATCATGTATTACAGTATTAGTGTATATTATTTATACAAATTCATTCGTGACACTTGTCACACTCTGTTTAACATCATCAAGTAATTAAATTCCATAATTTAAGTTGGGTAATAAAAACACCTAATCTCCTAATGCATTTACCTGTCCAAGCTTACACAGGTGTGTCTAACATTTTCTGTCTTTTTCTCTCTCTCAACTTTGTCAGCACAGGAACTACAGGGGGGTTCAGTCAGAAGAATCCTTGCAGTGAGACAGCACCCTGACCCTGAGATTAATCAACCTAAGTTTTACCTGCTTCTTATATTTAATAAACCAAACATCATGCTTCCCAAATTCTGGTCTTTATTTGTAAGGAAAAGGAGTTCAACTGCAGTGGCTGAATATGATTAATGTATATATTTGTTGTTGTTTTAATCAATAGTTAAAGTAAGATTGCTCTTTCTAAATAAAGCCAACCATTTTTCACTTCTTGGTGCCAGTGGAATAACTGTACAAGTTTACTCTTTTTCTTTACACACAACAGAGGAGACTGTATACAAGGATAAGTAGGAAAAGGACACATTAAAACTATGTGACATGTTCCCAAAAAGCTGAATCTGTTCATCTGGACGTAGTGTTTTTTTAGTGGGAGAAACGTTTCGTCAACTTATCCAAGTAACTTTTTCAGTCTCAGCTGACTGCAGGTTTCCCCAACCTTATAAACAGTACATTTGCATAATGACCGAAACTAACACCACTGACTAACAATGGGCCATGAGGTCAGTTTCATGATCATTAATATGCAAATTGTCATGACCATTGATCAATGGCCATGAGTACCATTCACAGAGATTGGGGAATGGCTGCAGTCACAGCATTGTAAGATGGTGAAAGATGTACCCTTAGGCCCCCTCCTCGGTTATGTGACATGCTATTCATTTTTCCTAGTTTATTAAAGCTTTAAATAATTAATTCATTGTGGTAAATAAATGTGAGGTAAAAGACAAAACATACATAAATCAAACGTGTTTATGTGAAAAAACAGAAATATGTACTATGCATTAATACCACTAAAGAGTCTTATAATGCCTGGTGACACATGATATTCAATTCAATTCAGTTTTATTTATAAAGCGCCAAATCACAACAACAGTCGCCTCAAGGTGCTTTATACTGTAAGGTAAAGACCCTACAGTAATACAATAATACATGATACACTGTCATATGTGTTTTAACACAACCTGAAACCTGCTAATGTGCTAATTTAATAGCAGATTTCTGCACACGCAGGACAGAGAAAATCCTGTCTCATAAAAAGTGGACCATATTTCATGTCTAAACTATTAAGGGAGTGATGTATTTCTCAAACAAGCACACTTATCCTCATGACTCATGCTGTCAGTGGCTAACGTTTCATTTAGCCACTGTCCTAGAAAACACTGATTTTAACAAAATGACAACTTGTTTATCTAATTTTCAGAAACCGTTATTCAAGATTAAGTCTACATGTCTCTGGTACCTTTTGTCTATTATAGCTGAGGTAAAAATTTAAAGGGAAGAGGACAATTTGTCCCCAACTAGCATATTCTTATGTCAATTCATTCATTTATTTATTCATTCATGAAGAAACTTCCTGTGGGTAGAGCTGCGGCCTGTGTGCCGATTCTGTTGTATTCATTAGAAAAGTTATTCTAGGTAATCTCGGGATGTACAGTGTACAATGTTAGGTTACAAAACCACAGCACTAACAAAACCGGTATCCAGAGGGTTCTTTTTCCACTTCACCTGGGCACACTTTTCACGGGTTAGTCAGCATGTCATATAAATGAGAAGTTTTACTGAATGTATTACCTGGTGCTGACGAACTGAATGTAAAACTGAAGGCGACAGTCGACACAAAACCTTCGCGACGTACCGCATGGAGGTAGCCATTTTCAGATCCCGCCCGGGTTACAGGTGAAAGGTGAAAGGTTAAGTTGCTATTTTATATATACATATATATATATATATATATGTATAATTTAAATCAAAATCAGTTCAGTAATTTAATCAACCTGAATTCATGCAAAAGTGAACCCTCTCATTTTAATTTTAATTAGCTGAGTGTAGATGATTGTTTTGACGACGCAGCGTTCTCTGTGAGCAGGGACAAACACACAAACCAGTCGCCATTTTGAAGAAATATTCTTAACTAAAATTATATATCAAAGAATCAGTAAAACTGGGTATTATCGATAAAATATATTGATGTAGTTTGGTATGTTTTAAATCATACAAAAATTCAACACATTAATGGTAATCAGAAGGAGTAATTCAAAATTACATTTTCCAAAATGTGAGATACGCCATATTGTCCTTGACTGGGCAGGGAACGACTGTTACCCACCATTTTGTTTCAGTGAAAACGTTTAAAAAACGCTTCGTGTGACGTAAAAAACGTCACGTAGTATAAAAGGTAAAGCCCTCCTTCTCGCGCTTATTCCTGGATTTGGTCAAAGGTAAGTGAAGTCAGAAAAACAGAGGGGCTTATTTTCAACGCATTGTTTGGCTCTTAATGCGAAATTACTGTTGAGTGTATAAAAAAAAAAACATTAAAAGACGTTGACGAGGGATGGGAATTTTTAACAGACAAATGAAATTAAATGTATGTTTTCTGTGTGTTTTGCAGGTATGAATTTGCTTTCCTGAAGATTGAGACGTCGAGGACTTTGAACAACTCAAATTCATGTTTTTTCTTCAAGTAATGGACATTTGATTACTATTTTTGCCTCCAGTTTGTTCCTGAAGGAAAGGCTAGCATTTAGCTATCACAGCCCCACCCATAAGTTTTTCAGTTGATATTAAAACCATGAAGGTTGACGACATAAAATTGATTAAATAGGAGCTATAAGTGCCTTAAAAGCACACTATAATATACCCGAGACGCTGAGGATCTATATTATCAATAGTAAGTTGATTTTGAAGTTGAATTGAAATTCATTCCTCAAATGAAATTAGTCGTAGACAATAGGCTAGCTAGCGGTAGCTGGCTAGCAGGCACCGTATGTTAGCTTGCTTCTTTGCAAATAATTTGAGAATAGATTTTTAGTATGAGCTCACACAGGAAAGTGGACGGAAGCAAAAGGCTCCGTTTCTTCGTGTGTGAGACGGAATTGAGTAATTCTACAAATAAAGATACAACGGGAAAATTCGTAAAATAACAATAAGCAATCTGTTCATAAAGATTGCCGTAGGCATAGAAGAGAACTAGATCATGAAGCCGGACTTTTTGCCTGCCAGCTTTTGTTTTGTAGGGGCTGCTCTATGGAACGAACACCCACTGCAATCTGTACATAAAGATTGCGTTAGTTTGAGGATTGTGGACATTTTGTGAAGTACTGTGTGTGTGTATTGAAATGACGGTAATTCTAGCGCAGGGACTTCCCGAAAAGCCCAAACCAGATACTCGGCAATCTGAGGATAAAGATTGCAAGATGACTGCGAACTGGTCTCTCGAAGCACAAGCAGGATTGACAAATATGGTGGACTAGTTGTGGTTTGCTTTTTGTCCTCGGGACAGCTCCGAGGCTAGCCGTGTTTTCCTCGGAACTACATTTGGAGTATTTGGCAAAAGGTTGTGCAGAACAAGTATAGACTCATAACGCCATCGCATTGTCTGACTTTTATACGCATATGGTTCGCTAGATACATGGTGCTCGCTGTGTTTTTCCATCAACAGTCTTCGCTGTGACAGCCATTGTTTGTGAAAGGGTTTGTTTGTCACCTAAGTGGTTAACAGAGGGAGCGCTCTGATTAGCAGTCAGCCTCCAGCTCCCTCCCCTTTGTCAAGCAGCTGAGCGCAGGAGCAGGCCTGCCCTCAGCTGTGACAGATGACAGGTTAAGAACCAGCCTTTTATAGGCTGTCTCAGCTGCCCTTATATAATAGAGGGCGTTTTACACTGTTGCTTGATTCCTTCTGAGTCTCTTTGATTGAATAATATACTTTGTTGCTGGACTCAGCCAAGTCTGTTGTTGAGCAATCATTATAAACATTACAGGAAATAATAATTGTTTGTTAAAAGCGTAGGCATAGAATGCAGCCATACATTTGTTGTACATAAGGTATTAGTAATGTGTACTAACACCACAGTATGACTATGCAAAAATAATGTTTCCCCTCATGAACCAGTAACCAGGGTCATGTTTAACAACTGATTTTGTGTATATGTGTAACAGTTGTGACATTTACAGGATTTGAATTATTTGCAGTGTTGTGGAGGTCTGAGACTATATAAAACTTCTACTACAACAGTTACACGGGTAAGACCTAACTGATTCCTCACATCATGACATTTCCATAAATTGACAAATTGGCACAAAAAACATTAAATTACAGAATGCATTAAAAGAAAATAAAGTGCATGCTTCTTATAAGGGTCAGTCCAAACAATTATGTTATGAATTAATTGAAGGTTATTCAGATTAACACAATAAGAATCTAAAACAATGAAGCATTCACAACTGCTTTAGTGTTCACTGTTTTTGTTTGGCTCATATTGGACTTTTCAAAGATGAAAAGTAAGTAATCACCCAACACCTTTCAGTTATCAGTTTGTTTTACATTCAGTTTAATTCGTGACAATTTCATATGGTGTTACACTAACAACTGTTTTAATTTGAAATGCACTCCTGTATTGTTACTACATAGAGAGTACAGTACCAATGTGGAGAACTAACCTGTAGGTGGCAGTAAGTGGCCAGACTTGTACCCTCTGGCTGGGATAGCTGGCAGTTACTAAAACAACATAGTCCAGTACAGAGAAACTTGACACTGTGATCACACATTCCAGGCCACAGGTGAAGATTAACAAACTAATGTCACAGTTTCCAAGCATTTCCTTCTTCATAAAATTATTTTCAATCATATTTTAATTTGTTGTTGAATATAATCTTACTCTGTACCATTCATCTTGTCATTAGATGTCATAATAATTCATTATTGAAAGTAGATTTGGTTTGTATAAAGTATTTGTTTGTTTACCGTTTCCTTGTCCAGTTATATTTGTTGCATAATGTAATGACTGTGATAGATGTGTGTTATTAAAAACAAACAAACTGATAAATCATTATCAGTAGCATTTCTTAAAGGTACTCTCTCTGGATATTCTGAGCTATTATCTATGATACTTATAGCTATAATACATATGTGGAAACATGTAATAAAATAAGCAGAATACCTATGAATACCGAGGTAAATAGGTTTTCAGTATTTGATTTTATTAGGGAAATATTGAAATAAAAAGTAAGATTAACAATTTATAGTAGGTGTGATGCTTTGTACATCAACTTTATAAATGTGCAGTGTTGTCTGCATTGCTCCTGCTTCTTTAATCATTACCTGAACTAAAATAATATTTCCTCACACAATAAATGAAAACCGTTTATGGCTATGTGCTATCCTACAAGTGAAAGTCCCAGAGAGCAGAACCACTTTGACACTGAGGAGCAAGTTGCAGCGTCCTGTCGTGGTTGCTGCTTAACTGTAGTCAACACTCAAGTATGAGGCAGCACATTATAGCCTTTATGCACTGTGGCTGCAAGAAAATGCTACTGGCTGTACTGGCTGTGATTTGTATGCAACCCTGTCAGCTGGATTATCATTCTTTTATATATATATATATGTGTGTATATATATATATATATATATATGTGTTTTTCTCTTCTTTTTAAGTCTTACACTCAAATTACTTGCTGGATAGTCAGTCATAGAGGCCTCACCTGGAATGGCTAATTTTTAAGCTGGTCTACCACTTGGCTTCTCAAATTGTCAATGAATATAATGATATCTTGTTTGTTGGCATATAGTGTTACATGTATGTTCTTTAGGTATTGTTGATGGGATGTCTTCGAACAGGTGTCATCCTCTTGAGTTGCTCTAGGAGCTGTTTCAAAGTGGAATCTGGATGTTTTAGTGGCTGGTGACTGACTTAGCTTTGACTTTGTTGGCCTGACACATTTTAAGGAGTCTGATTAATGCAGTTGTGAATGTGTGTCTTTTTATATATGTGTGTGTGGGATTTTTTTCTTAAAAGAACAGGTTGTAGTTTTTGAGTCCAAAGTCAAAAAGCCAGTCTTGCGTGTGGAATTCTGTTGTATGGAGCCCCTTTTTATTATTTGGCAGGCAAATAGCCCATACTTAACAATGTGATACTGATTACCATAGACAAAAGACTATCTCCATATCACAAAATGTAATACAATTGTGTGCTGTAGGTGAGTGTATTTATTGTGGTGTGTATTTCAGATATGGCAGGGGGACCAGTAGACCCAAGAGAGATTTTGAAAGGTGTGGAAGCTCTGCTGGGCAAGGATGGAGAGCTCCGCAGCCTAGAAGGAGTCCCAAAGGTGTTTAGGTAAAGAACTGAAATTAGTAATGGCTTAGGCTTAGGAGTGTGTTTATTAGTTAGTGTATTTCTATGCCTTCACTGTTAATGACTTTAGTTCAGGACTTAATGACATCTTAACACATTTGCTTTTTTTCCAATGCAGCCTGATGAAAGCTTCGACTAAGATGGTCAGTAGATGTATGTACCTGAATATCCTGCTGCAGACGAAATCCCATGATGTTCTTAACAGGTATGCTGTATATTGCATTTTGTGATCTCATTTTATATTCTGTAACTCTCTACATGCACAGGTCTTGATAAAAGCATTATAGCTGTTAACTTTTAGTGTAGGTCACAGTTAAAGTTGTTTGTCACACAAGCAGTTTTTCTTTTTGACTTTTTATTATGTTTTTTATCCAAACACAACAAAGAAAATTGTGTTCTCGCTGCCTGCCCTGGGGTGCCACCATGTCTTCAATGTTTGTATGTGTACTGTGTCAGCATACACATCCCTACTTGTAGTATGAATAGAATTGAATGACATCTGAAGCTGTTTTAGTAATTCTTGGAGTGCAGCTTTAATATGGTTTAAAAGAAAACAATAGTTTATGGAATAATTCTGTGGTTGTGTAATTTGTCCATTAATCTAATTGTTGAACTGTTGTTTTAAATCATTTCTCCCAGTACAATAGTGTTGTGGAAACACTTATTTGTTATTTAAATGTAACCTTTGTCTATCCTTGCAGACCTTCTTCACTATGAATTGGTTGTTCCCTCTTTCACCCAGGTTTATCCGAGTTGGCGGCTACAAGCTGCTTAATTCCTGGCTCACCTACTCCAAAACCACCAACAACACCCCTCTGCTTCAGCTTATCTTGCTAACACTGCAGAGGTTGCCTCTCAAAGTAGATCACCTAAAACAGGTACCTTTATCATTGTAGTCTCATCACACATCCTGTGCTCTATAGAGGAAATGATGGCATCTAACCTGCCTTTAATCTATCCCAGAACAACACCGCCAAGCTGGTGAAGCAACTGAGCAAGAGTGCAGAGACTGAAGGTGAGTTAGTTTTATATCAGAAATGAAACATCTTAAATACAGGTAGCAGTGTATATTCCATTCATAATGTTGTCTTTTGTTTTTAGACTTGAGGAAATTGGCTGCTGTGCTCGTAGATGGCTGGATGGCTACAATCCGCTCTCAGAGTGTCTCAAGCAATAGCACCTCTCCTGCAGGTACAGATATTTTTTTTTAATCAAAATTTGTGCTTCAAAGTATCCTATGCACAACAGATTTTAAGACGTTCTATATATAATTTTTAGATAAGAAAAAGAAGAAAGAGGAGACTAAGGTGCCTGTGCGTGATGTGAAGGAAAAAGGTGGAGATGAAGAGAAGAAGAAGGACAAACCCAAAGCTCATGCACCCAGCCACACAAAGATTCGCTCCATAGGTAAACTTAACCTGATGAGAGCTGTTGTAGTTAGTAATAAATGGTGTTTTTGGTGCTTTCTCCCATAGTGTGTCTTTTGTCCTGTCTCTCTCTGCTGTCTTCTCCTCACCCCCAATTGGTCATCACAGATTGGGGTTTCTTTCTAATATTGTAGGGTCTTTACCTTACAATATAAGGTGTCTTGAGGTGATTGGTGTTGAGCTATATAAATAAAATTGAATTGTTTAAGTTCTGTGTGAGCATCAGTGTTTTGTATTATTTAGGATTGGAAATTGGAGACCCTCCCAACCCAGCCCCACCTAAGAAGACGCCAACTGCCCCACAGCTGGGTGACAAGTACAACATCAAGCCTCCAGTTCTCAAAAGACACAGGTACTGCACCCCCACAACAGCCTGTATTGATCTCTATGAGCAAAGCACCGTCTTGCATCGTAGTCATGTAGCTGTCTCACTGGTGCCCTCAGGTGGTACTAACAACATAGTACTAATGTGTTTCCTTTTGTGTTCATTTTTCCACCTACAGCTCTGGTCCAGGAGATGCTCCACCTCTGGAGAAAAAGTATAAACCTCTAAATACACCCTCCAACTCTGCCAAAGAGATCAAAGTCAAGATCATTCCTGCACAACGTGAGTTCACATATACCTGCAAGACAATTTTTGTTCTAAGATAAGGACACGATATTGATGTATCAGTACTCTTTTTTTTTTTCTTTTTCCCCTGCAGCAATGGAGTGCACAGGGTTCCTAGATGCTCTGAACTCTGCCCCAGTGCCTGGGATCAAAATCAAGAAGAAGAAACCTAGTGCTAACACTACAGCTAACACCAAGGTGGTCTCCCCCACAACTAACAAGGTACTGATGGATCTCAGGACAGTGTGACCTCTGTGTGGCCAAAAAAAAAAAAAACAACTAATGATTTTATTCAATTTTCAAGATATTTTTAGGGCCAGAGCACTAAAAGTGCAAAGGCCCTATTGTATCTGCTCCGTTTATTATTATTCAGGCAAATGAATCGCCTTTTTGAGGGCCTAAACATGCTCAAAAACTCGTGAAATTTTTCAAATTTTGCACAAATTATTGGTTTCGGATATATGCACTGCAAAATGGCTCTATACCGCCAGTTATATCTATAATCAAGTGCTACGGATACATAGTTTGAGCTACATTAATGAAATTTGGTACAAATGTGTAACATGCCAAGACGTAGAAAAAGGTTCAGGGGCCCCTTGACCCAAACCCAACAGGAAGTCCACTACTTTCAACTGAAGATGAAATTTTGGTGCCAATTTGACCGTTTCCAGGAGTCATACTTTTTTTAACTCTTCCTAGAGATTTTTTTGGATTAACTTTATATCTGGTCAGTCTTAACTACAGACCTGGGCCATATTAAATTGTGAAGCTTTCGTTGAAGGGCATGTCGGTGGTGCAATGGCGAATTCTGATCATTTGCCATGAAATTTTGATTTGTTCTCATTCATGCATACATTATCCAATCTGGACAAAACATCTGAAGTGTGATAAGGGTCCGCCCCTGAATGCATCCCTATGGCAATATTAAAGGATAATTATAGCGCCACATAGTGGTAACAGAAATTGACATGTTTTACACTTTGAGCTACAGGGTCCAGCTGGTTGACCCGAGTCATCTAAAATTTGTTCAGGAATGCCTTAAGGAGTTGGCGTTGCTTTATTTTGAAAGTTTTTGTCCAAGGGCATGACCTGCGCGGCATGGTAGATTTCAATGTTTCGCCATGAAGCACAAAATTACTCACATTACTCATATAAATAAAATTGAATTGAATTGTCCAATCTGCCCCAAACTTCACAGGATTGATAAGAGTCATGTCCCGAACACATTGATATGCCAATAGTCAGCTATTGTTAGAGCACCACCTAGTGGCAACAGGAAATTTCATGTTTTATACTTTGATGTGCTGCTCCTCCCAGCTTTACCCCATGCAACTCAAAAGCGGTCTGAATAAACATCAGACATTGATGATGCTTCAGTGTGAAGAAGTTTTCATTTAAAGGCACGCCCTTGATGCATGGTGATTCACCATGAAAGGTGTTGATGAGGGGCTTGGAAATCTTAAAAAGTCATGAAAACCCCTAAAGCCGAGCCGAGTAGGTACTAGTGGAAAAGGGCTACAAATTTGTCGTCTTGTGCAAGACATTCAAACAGTACAGGATTGTTGGGGTTTTTCGCACACCAAATACGTCCTACTCACCTCTGTTGTCTTTTCTCCCTTAGATAAGCCCATTTGACAGCAAATCACCTGCATATTCTACATCTTCTACAAAACCATCATCTCCAGAAAGTGCTGCTTCCACCACTCCTGCAGATGAAAACCAGGAACCTGAGCAGCCTGGGACCCCTGTTCCCTCTGAGGACCCAGAGCCCTCTGAAAATGGTAAGGTCTTGATGGTGATGATGATGTTTTTTAATGAGCATATGTTAAACTGGCTTGTGTTTTCTAGTTTTGTTGAAAAGGAGTGTAAAATATTTGTTTCTCGTTGCATCTTGTTGTTTGCAGGTGAGAAGCCAAATGCTCTGGCAGAACCACGTGGAGAGGAAGAAAGCTTGACCAAGAAAGGCAAGAAGAAGAAGACAGTTCACTGGGCTGAAGAGGAGAAGCTCAAACACTACTTTTACTTTGATCTAGATGAGACTGAGAGAGGTAAAGCAGGAGATTTTGAATATCTAAGTATCTGAGTTGACAATGTACAGTTGGTCTGTAAAGCCTAAAAAAAAAAAAAAAAAAAAAAAATATTAAAGAAAAAA
>VUQS01033762.1:0-10121 GCA_015108495.1 Heterochromis multidens
CTCCTGACCGCAATATCATTGAGCCACTTTGGGGAGATCTCAAACGTGCAGTTCATGCAAGACAGCCCAAGAATTTAGAGGAACTGGAGGCATTTTGCCAAGAAGAATGGGCAGCTTTACCATCTGAGAAAATAAAGTGCCTCATCCACAACTACCACAAAAGACTTCAAGCTGTCATTGATGTTAAAGGAGGCAATACATGGTATTAAGAACCAGGGTATGTAAACTTTTGATCAGGGTCATTTGGATAGTTTCTGTTGTCATTATGATTTAAAAAGGCCAAACACAATTGTTTGATAATAAATGGCTTCACCCAACCACTAACCATGAGTGAAAGAAAAGTTTTTGTATTATCATTCATATTCTCTGAAAAATGGCCAAAAAATCACAAATTCTGCCAGGGTATGTAAACTTATGAGCACAACTGTATGATGATGCAACTTCTTTTGATTCAGTTTCATCTAAATTGGAAAAATAAAAAACACCTCAAAACAATGGAGGTTAAAAACACCAGATAATGTGCAGAACACACCGTCCACAGCTCTTATAACAAACATTTCTTCTGCAGAAAACAGTATCAGACATCTCACAGTTGGGTAGTTTAAGATTTAGTGGAGACCATGTGGGCAATGCCAGTGATAAAGAAACCTAAACATATAATGAGATAAATGGATGAATATGCCAATCAGAGAGATGACTGTGGGCAGAAAATAGCTAACATATTATTATTATTATTATGGATGGAGTGTGTGGGGGAGGACACTTATCCGCCAGCATCAGAGTTAATTAGTAAAGACAATAACAAATATAATAGCAAGTGCACGATTAATATGATTACATCTGACATTTCAGATGTCTGCGGAAAAAACTTAACTAGAACTGACGCTAAAATTGGAGATTTTTAAACAAGTTCAACACCACTCACAGAACAAAAACACTGAGGTTTATAGGAGAAGGGTGAAATAAAATGAAAGCGGCAGACAAGATAAAAGGGACTGGAGCTAAGCCTTGTGTGGCTGATTTTAATGAGCTGTGGCACTTTTATTATCATTATTAATTAGCAGTTTTCAACCAGCCATGTGTGATCAATAAGGTGGAGTGAAACAAATTTCAATGGGCCATTGGAATCAATCAGAAAGAGTTTTTATCTACATAACTGCCACTAAGCCCTGCTCATTAGGGCTAACAGTAGGAGATGAAAGATTTGCAGCATTTTTAATTAGAATGACGTGACTGAGCAGCCATTTTTCTTCTGCTGCTGCTCTCTTCTAATCTCTGCAATGTTTCGCTTTGTTTTCCATGTATTTGTTTTGTTTTTTTTCTCCCAGCTGCAGTTTTCCTTATAGGTACATGCAATATACAGTACATTTTACTCAAGGATGTGTGTGCACACAGTAGTACACCACACACACTCTAATCCCACTCACCTCTTAATCGGACAACCATTAAAATGGGATTAGAGCCTATCTACTGAAATTCCACATTTCCAAGCAGGAGATGTTGTCCCTGTTTACTAATCTGTGATTTTCCTCTTTGGAAGTCGACACAATCCCTTAGAATCGACACGCTTAGATATTCAGACCATTAAGAGCGCATACGAGATTCTAGTGTGTCTAAATCTGGTGAATGTTGCAAGCATAAAAACACTAAAGCTAGCTATTATCCAAACATTCAGTCTGTTTTCGAATTATTAACATAATTTTTCCTAAAATGTTGACCCATAGTTGGAATTATCCACATGTTTGTAGAAGGGAAAGCAAATATTCTGTAGACTGGAATTACTGTGGTTATTGTGCTGTTTTTTCCATTTTAAGAAGAGGAAAAAACAACTTTGGAATCATGTTCAAAGAAACAATTCATATACCATGCTCCTTGCTGAGTGTGTATGCCAAAAAGCTCTCCACCATGTTTCTTCAATGCAATGTCTATGGGTCTTAGACCCATAGACATTGCATTGTTCTGCAACATCATACTGGCAACCAAAGAGTTTTCAAAAAATAAAAAGAGTTATTTGCTAGTATACAGGGGTGTTATTCAATGTTAATTGAATGTATACTATTTAGAAGGTGGAAACTGCTCATTATTAATAAGTCTAAAATGACTTAAAAGCATTTGTAAGCTTCAGTCTGAGTCAAAGTTTCCCACCAATGATGAGCTTGTGGGAATAACGTGTTAGAAAGGTTACCACGGAATTTTGTATTCTGCTTCCATATTTTTATTTCTTAACTTTTATTATTTAACTCAGGTTGAAATGTAAGTAGTGGAAAAACTTTTAGGAGTTATAATCAAATATAATCAATGACAAAAGACTTTTCACTCAACCGAAGCTGTACTAGTCCTCTGAGGTCTAAGTCGTCATAGGTGATAACCCTAACCCTAGACTAGCCCAATATATTGGAAAAAGGCAAAGCAGATTTTTGTGTTGTTTTTGATGTGTGTTAGTTAGAAGGATTGTTTTTGTTGGCTGATTGCCAGATGTGGGTGAAAAAATTATATTTTCTGATTGCTTATGGTTTGTGTTAGGGTTGACAGCTTGGACCTCAGATGATGTAAGCCTTGATTATACTCTGTTGCGGACATGGACAGCTGAAAACCTGATGACCACAGAATCATTTCTGTACTACTTCTTTTAAGTCCGCTTGAAGTCTACCGTCTGGGATGCATGCATATACTGCATTGTAATGTAAATTCTCTGTGGATGAGTCTGCGTGGTCACAAAAAACAGGCAGGCACACGGACGTCTGGATGGACCCTCGCTCTCACCATCTGATGACGGACTTTACGTTACTCGGATCTACTGTAAGTAGACACTAGTGGACTCACACATGTGGAAAGTATAATCCAAGCTCAATGGTGCACTTAGTGGTTAGTGCTAATTTGCAAATATTGCAAATGTACATTAACATATTACGCACAAATAGTTATTTATTGTTAGCATATTAAATATAGGGTTCTTGGGACAACAGTCACTGAGAAACACCTAAAAAATACCTCTAAGTTGTTAGAGGGTTAACAAAGTCTAAGTTGTTGGTGAAGACAATCCCAACCCTAACCAATATTGATTCTAACTTACACACATCAAAACCTAATCAAATCTTTTCCAAAAAAAGTCTGGTTTTCCTTTCTCCAAAATACAGGGTTATGGTACAAGTAGGGCCAGGGTTACCACTTATGACTACTTAGATCTCCTACATTTGTCTGGACTCTACTTGGAAACAAAGTTAGAGAGGGAAGGCTGAGATGGTTTGGACATGTGCAGAGGAAGGATAGTGGATATATTGGACAATGTTTAATATGGAGCTGACAGGCAGGAAGAAAAGAGAAAGACCACAGAGAAGATTCATGAATGAAGTGAAGGAGGACATGAAGAGGGTTGGTGTGACAGAGGAGGACGCTAGAGATAGGGTGAGATGGAGGCAGATGATCCGCTGTGGTGACCCCAAAAGAAGAAGACTGTGTTGGACTGTTTCTTGGCTGTGAGCATCTACCAGATGATTTTAAATGGTTGTTTTTACAATTTTTTTTTACAAGATATGTTAAACATTTATAGTTTTAGAGGTGCTGGTATGCAAGTTTTGTTGCCTTTGGGCATAGTTTTCAGTTTCCATGCTATTCTAAGATAACCTACTGGTGGCTGTAACTTTAGAGGACAGTACAAAAGTAGTATCAATCTTCTCAACCAGTTGTGCAGCTTATATCACAAAAATGCCAAACTACTCATTCAAACTTTATAAAATGATGTGATCAATTCTCTCCCCACTTCCATCTCTCTTCCATTATTCCCCTCCATCTTTCACCTTTTCCTCCTTCCTCCTCTCCTCTCATGGAAGTCAGTGGTGGAGGGCTACTTAGCACACAACAGTTAATACCTGTCTAATTTATTAGCCTCCTGCCCCAGCCCTGAAGGGCCATTAGCAACACACACTGACACAGCACACCGGCCTGTGTCGTAATTTATTGTCTTATTACAGTGCTGCAGCAGCATCAATTAATTATCCATTAAAGCGCTGCTGTCCCAGGATTTATGGAGGGGTCTGTGGGGGCTGTGGGAGATACTGTTGGAGAGGAATGAGAGAGCAAGAGAGTGGGTAGACATGAGGTAGAAGGAGGAGGAGGAGGTTGAGCAGATATACTGAAAGGGATGAAAGATGGATTGTTGTTTTTGGGGTGCGCTTTGGTTTGAAATTCGGGATAAAAATAAAGTGAGCTGAAAATGCTTTAAATAAAAGTCTACAAATCAAACAGATACTGTTTCATTGTGGAATTATGACTCATATTCAAAACTGAAATATAATCTGTGCAAATAACAGTAATGCATATTTTACTGTAAATATCCAGCCCTCTTTATGGTCAGAAAGGAGGGAAGAAAATGCAAAACAGTGTGAGTTGTACAGAATGAGGCCAGCTGCTGTGGATATTAACATCGTTGCAGTTATTGCTTGTGCTAAATGAATATGTTCACAATATCAATAAAAACAGTTATATCTGTTGGGCATTTTAATGGACTTCATTTTATAATCTACTCATAGACAGTAAAAAACATGGACACCTTAAACCTGCATTCTATCTGAAGGCCACCACTTAGCGACCGGCTGTGGTTGCAAAAACACTTCCAGTCCTACACAAGTCTATGGGAAATCTGTCATGTCAGACCACAAATAAGAGTTTTAAAAGGTTTATTTACAGAATTCAAAGAATTAATGAAGGGCAGGTGGGATATAGAACTGGGGCCTTTTCCGTCGAACGGCAAACTCAGGAGGGCTCTGCAGACAGGGAAACAAGTTATTAGCAAGGGCTAGCTGATTATGGCAATTTGTGGCAGTTTGTGATTTGTGAAAGTCTCTAAGGTCTTACTTGCTAGAATAGATGATGTTAGTGTTTGAGGAGCTGCAGTTGGGCAGGCAGACTTTCGGGAGACTTGAGGTGTGTTTAGTGGAGAGTGGGCAGGCAGGCAAACAACAGGTGAGTCCTTGTTTCCACTGTGGCGATCCGATTCCAAAGGAGATGAAGGTAAGTGACCATCTGTGAAATTCACTCCTTACAGGCACACGGGAGAGGACTCCATGGGAAGCAAGTGAAGAGAAAGGATTACACACTGAAAAGCGCAAGCACAAAGACTAGACTGGGTGAGCCAATTTACCACCATAGTGGATGGGAAGATCTGTTGGAGAGAGGAAGCCACACACTCATTGGCTACTGACTTGTCAATCACAAGTTAGTGGCCAATGAGCACGTCAGACCTGCCCCTCCTTGTCACAATTGGTTTTTTGCAACCAAGATAGCGACAGCGGAAATGCTCATCTTGAGGCTTCAAAAAACAGAACTTCAGATACCAGCATACTGTACCATACTGGCAGCTACGTCCATCTTTTATATTGTCTATGACTCTACTGCACTGGAAACCAGGAAACATTTGCAATAATGTGTACCAACATTTACCAGTTTTTACCCTTCAGCCAAAAAGGCTGATGTAGTAATGTTGTCACTCTGCCGGGTGGGCGGCGTGGACACCCAAGTTTGTGAATGCGATAATTTGAGAAGGAAGTCACCCAGGACTTTCTAATTTATACCTTAGGTGCATCTACTAAAAATCTCGGACGAGTTCGAATCTTGGTGACGTCGACCTCAAGGTCAAGTTTTCTGAAAATCTTGTGAATGCAATAACTTGAGATGAAAGTCACCTAGGACTTTACATTGATACCTTAGGTGCATCTATTAAAAATCTCAGATGACTTCAAATCTCAGTGACCATGACCTCAAGGTGAAGGTCAGAGGTCAAGTTTTTAGAAAATCTTGTGAACACAATAACTTGAGAATGAAGCGATGTAGCATTTTCAAATTCGTACCATAGGTGCATCTACTAGGAGGCTGAGGGGTATTTTTACATACTATTTTCAGACACTCCTTACCAGTGTTGGGGTCCTTAGTCAAAAAAAGTAATACATTACACATTACTCGTTACTTTTCTTAAACGTATTGCAGTATGTTACTTAATTACTCGTTGGAGAAAGTAATTTGTTACAATACTTGTTACATTACTTTCTCGTTACTCCGTAAAATGACCTGAAATGCATTGTCACATTATTACCAGTTAAAAATATAAACCTTAGGCTACAGTTTCACACACCAACTGAATAATTTTTGTAACAACATAAATGTAACTGTAATGTAATTACTGAATTTAGTACAATAATGCGATACATTACTGCGTTACTTAAAATGTAATGTGATTACAATAACACATTGCACCCAAACTTCTCCTTACTTTGTTGAAAGGAGTATTCCTGAATGTGTTCTTTGTTTATATTAGCAATCCTTCAATGGATCCTACTTGTTCTACATGCTAACCAGCAAGCCTTATCCTAACAGGTCAGTGTTTGTTTGTGTTTTTGATCATGGATCAGTTTCGGGCCATGGATGGTCAGCAACATGGCTACTGTAAAAAGTAAAACAAAATCCTAAGAATTCCCTTTTCCAGTGACATAGTTCACTAGTATGCTAAGTTCATATGAAAATACTAAGTACTAAGCCAGCTGGATGTCTATTTTGAAGCTTCTTAAATCCAGAAGCTCTTTTCGTAGATTGCCCAGCACTTCCTGCCTAGCACTAGGCTAGTATTTGCCACCTATTTAGATAACAGGCAAGCAGGTTTGTTTCTTACTGATCAAGTAGATCTAACGCCAGCTGGCTGCCTGTTTTGAAGGCCTTTAAATCCTGAAGCTTTCTCCATAGCTGCCTAGCACTACCCTAGCACTAGCACTAACAGCCTACTGCAGGTCTTCCAGGTTTGTTTGCCCGACTCCTGACATACTTCCTCTTTCCTGTGTGATCTAGCACAGGAAAACTCCAGCCTGGTGGCAACAATGAAAGAAAGATGTATAGGCAGCCAGTCTAAATGTTGATGGTTATTTTTCTATAGCTGTTACAAAGAGCAGACACAATAAATTTCATAATAAAAATGAAAGCTCTAAGTAAAACTATTAAAGGGGCTCCAAAAATTACTGTTTCAAAAATAACATATTAAATGTATAAAATGAAAGAATTTGTATTAAAAACCCAAAGGTCAGGGTTAGGAGGTTAGGGTTAGCTCTGGTCAGAGCTTCTCTCTATAAAGCTCGGAGTACACAAAAACCCAATGTTTTCTTAAAATGAGGTGAATATCTCATTCAGAAATTTGTTACATTGTAAAGAATAGACTTACTACGCCGTACAGCATACAGTGTGTCCTCTGTACACAAAAAAACCCCACTTCTGCCCCCAAAAAACTTGCAAGTGTGAGGGATACTGATGGCAGCCTATGCTGCCAGACTCCCTCGATCTTCACCCCAACGAGCATCTTCCACCCAAACACAATTTGTCCAGAAAACAAAGTGTCCTCCAGCATAGACAGGGGGAATGGATGACTTCCATTACACTCTACAAGAAACACATTCTGTTAAGATGAAAAGGTTGTAAATTATTGCAGAGGGTGTTGTTGCTAACAAGCTTGGTGATCCGAGGCTAATGGGGTTCACATTCACTAACTGCATCCTAGCAATATGACAAATCCAACACACCCAAATGAGCATCATCATCAGTGTGATCATCTGCATTACAGCATGCTGGCTCATGAGATATACAGTAATCCTCACTAGGCTGAAGCAGTAAATGGCGAACAATAATACTTATTTATTGAACTGGACTGTGTCTGCAGTTTGCTTGATTTTAGTGAAGCCATGTCACATGTTACCTATCTTTGAATTTCTGGGAAAGAAGACAACAGACCTTTAGGGGACCTTATTATCATAACATCCACACTTCATCTGACTGGCCTAGGCAATGGCAGCTGAGACCAGACTACAGGAAAGGGAGCCCCTTTACTCCTCTCACGCATTCACGTATTTGTCACATACTGTATTGTCCTTTTGGCAAGTCCTTCAACATCTCTAAAATAACCTCCTTTTCTTTAGTTGCTCCATACATCCTCCATACCTAACTACTGTAATGTTAACAAAACTAAGGGCCAGATTTACTAATGGTCTGCACCAGTGCAGAACCCCCTTATGGAGGGGCAGTGACTGGTCACTAAAATGTGTTGACACAGTCACAGTTGGATCCACAAATATTTGGACCATAACACACTATCATATCAGATTTTAAATCAAATGATCAAGATATGATTGAAGTACAGACTTTCACATTTTATTCAAGGGATTTAACAAAATTATTGCATTAACTGTTTAGGAATTACAGCCATTGTTATCTGTAGTCCCTGATTTTCAAAAGTAAGTGGAGAAACGAACATAATTTTAAATATAAGGAATGCTTTTAAAACATAGATGTCATTGACTACAAAGGATTAAAATCCTTGCAGTCAGTGACTGCTGGAAGTCCGCAACATGCAGACATCACCAAATGTTTTCTTTCTTGAGATATTGTGTCAGGCCTTTACTGCAGCCACCCAGTTTCTGCTGGTTTGTGGGTTTTTCTCCATATTTAATAACTGAAAATCATGCTCTGTTGGGCTGAGATCAGGTGCCTGACTTTATATTGACAAACTCTTGTGTTTCTTTTGCAGTATGCTTTGGGTAATTATCCATTTACAGTGTGAAGCGCAGTCCAATCAGCTTTGTGGTATTTTGCTGAATCTGAGCAGCGATTACAGCCCTATACACGTCACAGTTTGAGTGTTCTTGACTTGGCTAGCTGTTGTGAAGGGGCTTTCTTAACCAAGGAAAAAAATTCTGTGATCATCCACTTTAGCTGTGCTCTGTGGTCTTTCAGGCCTTTTGGTGTTGCTGAACTGGCCAATGCATTCCTTCTTTTTAAGACTGTACCATATTGTCGATTTTGTCACTCCTAAAGTTTTTATTGTCTCTCTGAGTGGTTTGTTTTTTCAGACTAATGATAGCCTCCTTCATTTGCACTGACATCTCTTTCAGCCTCATATTTAAAATCACATTGAAAAGCTATAGGCTATATACAAATTCAACTCTTGGAATCAGCTCCAGATCTTTGAATTCAATTTGTCATGGAATAATGAGGGAACAGACCTTACCTGGCCACAAAACTGCTTGTCAGTTAACTGTCCACTTACTTTTGAGACTCTGAAAATCGTGGACTATGTATAAAAATGGCTGTAATTCCTGGCAGCTGATAATTGAAAATTTATTTGTAGTTTCCCTTTCAAAGCGCAAAATTTGGGTACAAGGGTATTTAAATTATTCATGCAAACATGATTTCCAAAGGTTTGCAAAAGGCAATTTACTGATAATTGTGCCATATTTAATGCACAGTGTGACTGTGTAGTCACATTTCTACACAGTGGTCCATAATAAAAACTGTAGAGCACATAAAAGCCTCTGTGTGACTTTTCTCAGCAGTGTGTACACTCTGGAACATCACAAATGTACTTCCATGCATTTTTTCTCTCTCTATTATGAGAGCTTTTACCATATTGAAATGTCTATCCAAATACAGCTATTAATGTGTAAAATCTTACAATATGTAATACTGACTTAAAAAAACCCACCTGCAATGTGACATGGCATATGGAAAAAATGAAACAAAAAATGCATGTATGCACATGGAACAGTAACTTCCATGTAACTTCATTAACACATGAATTGCCCAGGAAATGATGATAAATAATGGTTTCCATTCTTCTACACAGCCAACAGCTCAGTTGTTATAACAGATTTTGGGTTTATAACAGGTGGAACAGTTTGAAATAATGGAGCCCTCCCCTGGATAAATCCTGTGCTGGGTCCACGACCCAGTGACCATGACACATCCTCCTCTTTAGTTGTCACATTTATTCAGAGATTACACACATTTATCCACACACAGTCCCCAGCAGTTCCTAACAGAAAGCATACCAATTCTCCTCTCATTGATGTGAATTGCCATGCTGCTTCCAGAAAGAAACACTAGTGTAAAACCTACATTTTCACTATATCCGCTTGTTAAGTGATGACGTATCAACCCTGCTTCCGGGTCTAAGCTCCTACTGTGTTCATTAAGGCTGTTGTCTTTTTTAACATGTAATCCTTTGTATCTTGTTTTATTTAATATAAACAAACCCCTAAAAATAATCAGTGGTCATTGTCAGCCTTTCTGGCTTTTTATTAGCACTATTCATG
>VUQS01033766.1:0-10412 GCA_015108495.1 Heterochromis multidens
CAAGCATGCAAAAAAAAAAAAAGAAAAAACATTAATAGACACAGAAGTGCAATTTGAAAAACGTTACAAGCTGGCTATATTGGAGCATTCAGATAAATTTGACCTTCCCAGTCATAATCATGAATTTTTTTTATGACCTGCTATGAACTGGTAAATACACAAAATCTGAAACTTTATAAACTTGGCACAAAGCTGGTGCTGTATTCACATTATGTGGGAGGAAAACTAAGGATGGCATGCTTTACAGATCATTACAATAACAAAAAAGGGTGGAATGCTATACATATGTCACTTAATGGTCACTATATTGACTCCATACCAGACGGGAAGATGGAATCTGATGATGGAATCAGTAGGAAGAGGATATGTACCCCCACTGATGGTAAAGCCAATGCCACCTAAAGCCTCAGTCACACCTAGAGACTAGTCAGCGACCCCCTTGGCAACCCTTGGTTGTTAGGGAAAAATGTGTATTCCCCGACAGGGTTGCTGCAGGTCGCTGGCTGTCACTGGGTGAAGTCGGTTGCAAAGAGGGTGCTGCACCAAAAACCTCTTTGTGCTTGGTTGTTAGCAGATACCCGTAGTTTTCATGGAAGATACCAACTTGTCTGCAAACATTTGCTAACTGACCATCAAGCGTCTGTCCTGTCAGTGCCTAATAATTAAAAATGAGCACAGAGTGAAATTTAAAAAAGTGCGACACAAACCAGAAAAGGAGACCCTAGTGACTAGCTGGTGAGTGTCTGTGTCTTCCATGCAAACTACAGGCGACTGTGGTAACCTGCTAGTGACCAAAGCAATCACCTAGCATCAGCAAGCAACCTCCTGCAACCACTCGCCCACCGGTCAGGGAATATACATTGTTCCCTAGCGACTAGAGGCTACCATGGAGTCACTGACTGGTCTTTAAGCCTGAAGATAAAAAAAGATAAAACCTTAAAAAAAAAAAAAAAAAATTCAAAAACACTATTTCCCCAAGATGCCCAATTTTAATAAGAATTAAGTGTGTTCCATATGAACAGGGGTTTTATTTAAACCCAATCAATAACTATTAACCAATCTAAAAATCCCTCCTAGAACTAATATTTGCTTAATTAGTAAACTAAGATCTCCCACTGATGAGTGTAATTTCAGAAAAAAAAACTATGACCAACACAATACGTTCCATTTGTGTACATCTGCTCAAAATCAGAGTTCTAAAAGTGAGGGTACAAATCCAAATCTGCCACTCCTGCTATCCAAACCTAACTGTAACCATAGACTTTAATACGTGCCCTAGGAGAACACAAGGCTGAGAAGATCAATTAACTGACAGAAAGCTACAACGGAGGGAGGGCAAATCTGTATTACGGTAACATGGAAATGTTTTTAAGATGGTAAACAGCAACAAACAGTGTCGGTTGATCTTATCATAAATCAGTCTGCATCGCTGGTGTTGCTGCTCCAATGTGATTCACCGAAAGCAGATGCCATCAGCAGTTTCTGGGTGTGATGCAACATTTCCAAGAAGCACATTTTTCACTTTCTGAGTTTCATCAGCCTGAAAACTACAGAGCTGTTTTCAAAGGAGCTGTCAGCACAAACAAAGATGCAATATACGTCTGGCTCACATAGAAAAATTGTAAATTATAATGTTGCTGTGCATCAAAAAATGTCTTTATCTCTCTGTAACTCCCCTGAGGGGCCCTGAAGATCCCAGTACCGGAGGTTAGAAACTAGTTTGAAATGCCGCTGACAGAACAGACAGAGCCCTCCACCTCTACCAGAGTTTCAGGTTTGAGTGGTTTAAATTAAGCAGAGCTCAGCTAGAACTGATCTTGGCTTGGGGGAGGGGTTCAGGCACACAGAGGGAAAGATTCACAGAAATAAGCATGTTCATGTATCGCTCCCTCATACCTGCTGTGTCTTCTTGCAGCTGAGGTTCGCGGGGTTGAAGCCCTGGATCTGTACACACTTTACAGCAGGTGACCACAGCCAGATGTTCGGCTCTGTCGACCTACCACAGTCCTGCTTCCTGGTGCACCTGTGAACCGAGCAGATTGATGATTCAGTCTCAAAACAAATATTAAGTTGGCTTTTACTTTATGAACAATCATTACCCCAAAAGAATTAAATTAAATAACTGGGACAATAGCAGCCAAATGCTACCCTGAGATATACAGAATTAACTTTATATCATTTATTTGCACAAACAGAACGATGGAGGTGAGCGGCACCAACTCCATACACCCTCTGTTTTACAAAAAGGTTCAATTTATTAAAAACCACAAACATTTCTAAACAAGTCTAAAGGCTGCTTAACAAGTATGCTTTTATTTGTTTTAAAGACTGCACATTGTTAGGGGGGTGGGTGTGGCTAGGCTACAAGCTGCCCATGTGTGACTCACTTTCCCTCCAGGACACACCAGCCACAGTATGGATCTTTCAAAGTGACGCAGGAGTGGCAATTTGTCTCCTGTTGGCAGGCTTGGACTGGAACCTTGGTGATCTGCAGACATGCGACAGGTTTTTATTGTGAAAGTGCCGTTATTTTAACCAACATACAAGAGATGAGGGCAGAAGAGAAATCTGATTAAAACAATAAAAAAAAACAAAAAAAATAAAAAATAAAAAAACACAACAGCTAACCAAAGAAAATGATTTAAAAAATGATGGTAAAAAAGAATCTGATATTAGCTTTCAGCTCAGAGTATACACACCACTATTTCATAATTTAGTAAGCCCCATTTCAGCTACATCTACAATCATGATTGCCTCCTATTTTTTCTTAACTAATTTGTCCTCTTATTTAAATTCTGTCTGGTGCACCATCCTTAAGACCTGAGGCAAGAAACCAAACATGCTTATCAAATGTGCCGTTTTGATGATAGACACAAATAGGTAGTGATATCCTCAGGTCATGTTTTAGCCCATATGTGTTTACATTTTGGCAAACTGGGACCTATTAAATAATGAGGTCAGCATATATGCAAGTAATCTATGTGACCCAAAATATTTAGGGTTCAGACTGCTATAAAAACTCTGTTTCAGACAGTTTCTGTCTATTCTTGGCTCTCATTGATGTTAATGAGAGTGGATATCCCTAACATGGTCATATAAAACTGGCTTTGAGCATGCTAACCCCACCCACATACTGCTCAAACCTTCTGTTCACAATGGGCAGCCAATCAGAAGGAATGTGGCTTAAAGGGTGAGGAGTTAAAATGGCTTGTTTTAGAAAGAGGATGAACTGAGGAGGAGGAAGAGTAACAGTATAATAGAGCACATGCAAACTCCACACAGAAAAGCCAGTGACTGGATTTGAACCCAGAACCTTCTTGCTATGAGGCGACGGTGCTAACCACTGTTCCACCCGTCTCAAAACACAGGCCTCATGCCTTAATAACATATAACATTATAAAACAAAATGAAGTTACATTACTATAGATAATATATACATATTATTATAATAGATTAAACTACATAGCAGTAAATTAAATTTATTAGCTCCAGCTGCAATATTTAAGTAATGTGAAGTGTTCTTTTATATCATCAGGATGTCTAAATCACACTAAACATCATCAATATTTGCTTAACATCTGTAATTTCATATCTGACTCACTCATGACTCTCAGCTGGAGTGTAAAGTTCTTCTCTGGCTTTGTCCCGGTGGATGTCCACACACATTACACACATCCTTTCATTTTCTGATGGCTAAATGTCATCAGGCTCGATCAATTAAATTACTGAAGTGCACAGTCAATATTTAATTCCCCACCAATCCCTGTAATGCTAATAGAGTCACAATGGGACTCTAGCTTGAAAAGCAGGCACAAGTCCAACACCACAGCATCCAGAGGAGACCAAAAAACCCCCAGAAAAGTCTGTATGATTGTTTAGTAGAATATTTGGAAAATTAGGATGTATATGTTTTACTCTTACAGCTTCAGTTTCAATGCTTGGCTTAATGGCTTACACTGAAGTGTTTCATGTGACTGAGTTTCATACAGTTCTTTGACATGAGACATAAATAAATCTTGTATGCAGACCACCTATTAGTATTTGATTTTCTTTAACCGAGCAGCATTTTCTTGTAATTGAAAAGCTTATATTGACGGTATTTTAGTGGATAACTTTTTCCAACCAGTGGTGGGAATAATTTTCCTCTCTGACATGAAGAGGCCGGCCTAATAAATTTAAATGAGCAGATGGAACAAGCTCAGGTATCGTCACTTGACTTGATCAAAGTAAATTGCCCTCCTGAAGTGCTTTCTAATTAATTCATTTCTAAATCAATAACATCTTTTTCACCTCGTGGAGAGCGATGGCGACCGAAAGATGAAAGGACAAAGGAAAGAAAGACAGATGAAGAGAAAAAGCAGAGTGGAAAACAAAGGGAGCCGTGGAGAAAGAGAATGAGTGAATAAATCAATGGCTGACTTCTGTGTGGTAATGTAGACGGATGTATTGGTGTTATTTGAACGGATGAATAAATGATCAAATGAGACAGACAGAATAAATGAAAGACTCATTAAGTCTCCGGCCTGATGGATGAAATGAAAAAGCAGAAGTAAGCACATGACAGAGTCCCTGACCTTCTGTTTGAGGTGACACAGAGGCGTTAGATGAATGGAAGGAGAGAGAAATGGATTTAGTAAAAATGAATAATCAATCAGCCCCACGTCGGAATGAGTGAGTCTGACCTTTTTCTCTGTGGTGATGTACAGGTGTTCGAGGCTTGAATCGAACAGCAGGTTCTTGTTGACCTTGTCTCCAGAGACCTTGCCTGCAGCTCGCCCGTACACCTCAGGATGAGCTGACAAATGCACCTTCAGCACCTGCAGAAACACAGAAAGTGCATTAACACATCCAAAATCCACACCCAATCCGCTCTTTCAAAAATATACCTCAGTGTCTCGCTTGCAAGTGAGGGAAGATGGACTGCCCTACGAGTCTATGGTGATGAAGGAGCTGAGCATGACAGTAAAAGTGTTGACTGAAAGGTTGATCTCCTGCCCTCACCTTTGGCCGCTAACTTTAGGCTGTAATGGAAAGAATAGAATCGGGAATACAAGCGGTCAAAGTCAGTTTCCTCTGAAAGGGGTCTGGGCTCACCCTTAGAGATATGGAGAGGAGCTTAGTCATTGAGGAGGGGTTTAGAATAGAGCTGCTCATCCTCCTCTGCACTGAAAGGTTCTGGCATCTGATTAGGATGCCTCCTTGATCCCTTCCAGGTGAGGTGTTTCAGAAATATCCAAGTAGAAGGAGACCCTAGGGCAGACCCAGGACCCTCTGGAGAGATTATTTATCTCGGCTGGGTTGGGAACACCTCAGTGTCATCCCAAAAGAACTGGAAGAGGTGGTTGGGGAGTGGGAGGTTAGGGCATCTCTGCTTAGACTGCTGCCCCCTGACCCGGATCAGGATAAGCAGCAGAAAATGGATGGATGGACTGACCCATTTAACTTGCTACTTTCTATTCGGCTATCCACCATGCAGCTGCGTAGAAAAGTTTCCACTGTGTTGCTGTACCGGTATATCATGGCAAAGAGAAGCCTTAGAGAGCGGGCAAGGAGCTCTTGGGATTTGGTATCGGACTCAAAGTACAGCTGCTGCTCTTCCACATTGAAAGGAGCCACTTGAGGATGCCTTCTGGATGCCTTACAGGTGAGGTGGTTTGTGCATGTCTGAGACCGTATGGTAGACCGAGGATACCCTGGAGAGAAACACCTCAGGCTGCTGAGGCTGCTATGGAGAGAAAGGTCTGGGAGTCTCTGCTTAGAGTTTTGCCCCATGACCCGGACAAGTGGTAGAAAATGGATGAATCGATGGCAACTTTAATGTGGTAATGTCTTAGTTGTAGTCAGCAGACATAATTTTGGAGCAGTCAGGGAATAAAAGCAGACAAAATGATATTCCAGAGTCTTTATAAACCTCACTGAAAATATCAGACTATCTGCTCCAGTTATCAAAGGTTTAATGTATCCAAACTGAAGAAAAAAAAAAAAATAACAATGTAAAAACAAAATTCATGAAGGCAAAGAGGGAAAAAATAATCTAAAAGTGACTGGATAGTGACAGAAATGTTAGTTACCTCTCCAGTGGCGGTGCCCACAAATGCCACAGCGTGTCCCATTTCCTCTGCCACAGCCACGGCTGTCAACTGAGCCTTATGGATTAACGAGGGCTCAGTTGTTAGGGCGAACTCGGCCTTACTGGCCAGTGGGGAGGGTAGGAACTCTGCTCCACATTTGTACCTGAGAGCCATGTCATTCTAAAGGAGAAGAAATATAAATCATTTTAGAATGTTTCATCTATTGTTGCAGCCATGCTTCATGTCTGATACAGACAGATTTTCTCACCTGATTATTGTTGAGGCACAGATCTTCAGACTTGGACGAATAAGGTGAATAAACAGCAGGCTTAAGGTTAATGATGCCACCGTTGCTGTAACAGGCTCCTATTATCTTCACCAGCTGATTATTAATTGACTTCAGTGGGTACATGCCTACAAACAGGAGCACAAACACCACCTCGCTTTTACCATGTTGGCAAAATCCTCACTATTAATAGAAGAAGACACATACAGCTTCTTTTTTCAGACCAAAATGCTTGATTATTAATGCCACTTCATAAAGGACTCTTTCATCAGAAGTGCCCAGTATGAAGCTGGAATTTGGGCTCGGCTAATGCTAATGTTCTACCTATCTGAACTCCTGCTTTAACAGTGAATAAATAAGCTTTGCCAAATTCCCCTATTTCTTGCATAACACGTTTATGGGAATCCTGCTGTATTCAACATTTTTACAAGCACCAGAAGATGAATATCAGATACGATTAATTGCTACATGAGTCTTGGTCATGGTGGCCCCTCGCTAGCTAAAACTTAATCTTAACTTGTTGGAAACCACATAACACGTCTGCAACAATCAAAGAAAAAGATAAGCCAAAGTCTTTGTGGTTGACAAAGAAGAAAAAAAAAACCAAAACAGCATTTCACCATAAAAATATAGTTTGCTGTTAATATTTGTTCCTTCAAAGGCAAAAATACTTACAGTATTCAACTAAAAACGGTACATTCCTGTACAAAATTTAAAGTTTTTCACAGCCGTTTGTTACAGTATAAGTTACTTTTAGTGCCTAAAACTTTTGCCCCTTACTGTCTTACATGACTGGACAAAAGTCCTGAGCCACCTCTCATTTCTTTTTAAACAGGAAAATGGATGCAGCGATTTATTGAAATATGCAGACATACAGTAAATATGGGGTATTGCTGCAACATGACAAAATGTGGAACAAGTGAAGCGCTGTGAATACTTTCTGGACTAACTGTATAAGGAAATACAACATATAAGGCAAAAACAGTTTATATAATTCTAAGGAGCTTGAAAGTCAATATTTGATTTATTTTAGTATATTTGTTCTTCAACACAGCCTGAACTCTTTTAGGCAAGCATTTTTTGTAATTTGTAAAATTAAGCCATTGCCAATCAGTCTTTCCAGATAGTTTTGCATCATGGATCAAAATCTGATGGTACTTTTCTGCCTTCATAATTCCACCAATTTTGACAAGATCCCCAACACCACTGAATGAAATGCAGCTCCAAACCATTACAGAGCTGTTTGGTAATCACCTCGTTGGTCGAAAAATACTATTTTATGCCTGCCAAACTGTGTTCTTGGAATTTTTCCAATTTAAAATTGGTTCTTTGCCAAGTTGTCTGTTACGTGTAGACACAACACTGGTTCATCCCTTAAGTTAGGTACCCTTTTTATGATTCATCAGTGGTCAGTGTTAAGTGGCTTAGCAAACAAAAAACATTCCTCTGAAAATGGTCAGGTATAAGGACTGGAAATAAGTGAAAAATTAGCCAACATCCAAAGAAAAGCTGGAGAACTGCTCAAGACCACTTTAAAAAAAATTAGAAGAAAGTCTGGCTCCTTGGAAGCAAAATATAAAGAAATGAGGGGTGGCACAAGACTTTTGCACAAAACTGCAGGATACTGATTTTTTTCCAGTTTTTGACTGATTTGTCAGGTTCTATAGAATAATTGCTAGAAAGCAGAGGAAACTCTCACCTCTCGCCGGTTATATTACACGATCAAATTTGCCCAGCTGTTACTGTCAGCTTTCAACTGAGGTTTTAGGCCAAAAATGCACTCTGATCTTTAAAAGTTTTTGCTGATAAAGATCAACTGATATAGTAAAAAATCCAGAGCAATGCTTGTGTTTTCTCAGGTGCTGTCTCACTTTGGAAACAGCAGCTGCAGTTTATTTAAATATACTAGTACTAGTTGTGTCATGGCTGAACTTTTGTCCAGTTTTCACTGAAACTGTCTGACAAGTTTTGGACATTCTGCTAACTAACACATAACATCAGCCCCAAGTTGACACTTACACACTGCTGAAGTAGATGGGTCTTCATCAGAAGTGAAGGTGACAAACAGCACCTTGTCAGAGGCTGAAACACTTCCATACTGGCCAGAGTTGGTCATACTCTGAGCCAAAGCTTTCCCTGGAGTTGCTACATAAGCAGCCTGGGAGACGAGGAAGAGATAAAAATGCTGAATGTTAGGTGTTTTGACTAAAAATACGTGTTTATCTGAGGTACAGAGAAAATGGCCACCCAAAAATGGAATCTACTTCAAGTTCAAGAGCATTTTAAATCTAATTTATAGTTTTTAGAGGTCAGGACCGACACATTCCTGAGAAGGATCCAATTCAAAGCAAACTCATTCAAACATAAAATGTGTTTTTCTGAGTCACTGTTGAATTGCACAAAAATGCTGGCAGTTTATTGCTGTGTCTGCAAAGCACATCATCATTACCTGAGCTTTGTTGTACTTGTTGGTAGCGCTACAGTTGAGCTGCAGCTCAGTGTAGGAGTAATAAAAGTGATCATTCTCGCACATCCTGGAGATGAAGGTGAAGTTCTTGGTGTCCTGCACCCCGAGCGTACGAGAGAACAGGAAGTACACAAAGCCGCTGTCTTTGAAGGCGAAGCGAAAGTCGTGGAGGTACAACAGGACGAAGGGGTTCGCCTGGACTGCAGAGGCCTCAATGATGCTGTCGAAAAACACCCATTCGCGATAGTCCTGGAGGATTCGTGTGGAGATCAGCTTGGTGCTGTCGTGGCTGCCGTACCCTTTACCAACCTGAGATGAAAGAGGCGACAGATTCATCATTCAGTCAGCAAACATCTGGCAACCACTGGTTGCTAGGTAAAAATGAGTAATTCCAACTGGTTGCTGGAGGTTGCTGGCCATTGTTGTGAAATTGATTGCTAAAGCTCCATTCACGCAGGCCTATAGACTACTCACTCACCCTCCAACAGTAACCAACAGTCTCTAGGGAAAAGTTTGTATTCAGCAACCACTCACCAAGTGGTTGCTGAAAGTTGCTAGCTGGAAATTGGTCACAAAGAGGGTGCTGTACCGAAAACATGTTTGTGATTACTTTGGTTCCTAGCAGGTTCCTGCGGTCACCCGGAGGTTTGCATGGAAGACACGGACTTGTCTGCAAACCTCGCCAGCTACTCACCACGCAGTAAGATATAAGATATAAGAAGATATAAGAATAATTTTATTGAAGGGAGTTTTTCCTTCCCACTGTCACCAAGTGCTTGCTCATAGGGGATCGTCTGATTGTTGGGGTTTTCTGTATTATTGTAGGGTCTTTACCTTACAATATAAAGCTCTTTGAGGCGACTGTTGTTGTGATTTGGCGCTATATAAATAAAACTGAATTGAATTGAATTGATCCCAAAGTGGAAATTCGTATGTCTGACGGCTCATCTGCTATTTCTATGAGAATTGTAAAGCCTGATGGCTGTGGGTGAGAATGATTTTCTGTAGAGAGGAGTCTTCCAGTTGTGGTCTGATCTGTCAAGTGGTGGTAAGGCAGTAGCTCTGTAAGCTTCTTTGACATTGGCGTACAGCAGATCAAGGGTTTTATTTTCTCTGGTAGGACAGTCAACAAATGGTGTGAATCTAGTCAGGTGGGAGGAGAGGGAAACATGATTGAAGTCTCCTGATAGTAGTGAAACTGTTAAAAGTTTAATGTAAACCAGAAATGGAGACCATTCAAGCCTTCAAATTCACAAGTGTTTGCAGACATGCCGGCATCTTCCATGCAAACTACGGGCCACCACAGCAATCTGCGACCAACCAAATCAATCACGAGGAGGCTTTTGGTGCAGCATGGCATACCTCTCTGTGACCACTTTCACCCAGTGCCAGCCAACAACCACTTGCCAACTGCACAGGGAATACACATTTTTTTCCCTAGCAACCAGAATTTGCCAGGTTCACTGACTGGTGTCTAGGCCTGTATGACTGAGGCCTTAGACAGGCACTGGAAAAACATCTCATTTAACTACTTTGCTGAATGTAGGGAATTCCAAATATATATCTTCAACACCAAAGTCCCCCCCCC
>VUQS01033766.1:10432-33830 GCA_015108495.1 Heterochromis multidens
GCCCCCCCCCCCGCCCCTTTTTTCTTTTAAAACCTGTTTTTCTTCATCTATCAAACCCCAGCTGCAGACTTATCCCTGGAACATTTAATGAACCATCCATTTACAGAACAGATGATGAAGAGCCTGAAATATCTCAAGAAAAATAAGCCCAAAATGTGTCTTTTCCACGTTCCACAAAGAAATGCTACCATCGTAAATCAAGGAAACGCATCGGCGTTGCTCCTCGCTTTAGCCATCTTCATGCTGGCGTGGAATGGCAGGCTATAAATTAATGCAGTGTAAAAAAATAAAGAAATAAAGAAACTGGTGCAGGAAACATTAGGCAGCTGATTTATTTACATCTTTACTTACAGTTTGCTCTTTGTGACTCTGAGGACCTGCACTTAACAGTAGATTTACCTTAACAATGGATCAAGCAACGGGCTTGTGAAGAAAATGGAGCAATGAGCGGCTTGTAGAAACCAAAGCAGAACTAAAATGAAAGTGAATACCAGACTTATATTCATCAAGTAGAGATTATTTGAATGCATTTTTTTGTTTGTGTCCGCTGGATGTGCAAATCAGCCACGCATTTGTCTTTACAGGATGAAAGTATATTGATAAACGCGTTTAGAGCTATGTTCTTCTGCTGAGAAAGATGGCCCTTTTTCCTCTCACTCTGGCAAACAGAGAGCCGTCGAGAGGACAAAAAATATTTGATTTGATTAGAAGCACCATTAAAAGCTTCTATATGCATGTTTGGAATGGAAGGGAAAACTCAGTGGAAGACATATCATCATAAACCATCTTTTTAAGGCCAATTCTCCAGTGCTGCATAAATAAAATGAAAAACACTTCAAGATAACTGACAAGAGAGCTCATTTCCCATATGGCTGCCAATTTAATTTCTCTACAAACTGCAGTTTTATTGTGTTTGTTCACACAGTATCACAGATGGTGGAGATCATTTGAATTATTATTTTTTATTTACCTCAGGAAATAATATGAACTTTCTGTGTGAGTGTGTGTGTTTCCATCCTCACCAGGAACACAGTCAAGTTGTTGCTCCCCTCGGTGAAATATGACATCACTCCCACCACAGACACACTCTCTTCGGCGCTTGCCACGTATGACTTCTCCCCTTTGTTGTCGCTGAAGTACAGCTGGTGCTCCACCTTACTCAGGTTCCGCAGCGAGCAGATGCCTCTGAAGAGGCTGCCGCACACCACCAGCACGTCTTTGGCCCCGTGCACCAGCAGCAGCTTGTTGTGGTTGTCTGTGTCCACGGCCTCCTCGCAGGCGTCAGTGACGGGTGGTGTGCACTGCCGGTTGTCCTTCTTGGGGCCCGTCTTGGTTTGGGACTCGACAACAAGGTCAGAGTTCAGCTGGTAGAGGGCGTTAACGGCGCCGACGTACAGCCGGCCCGTGCGGGGATCGGCCACCATGTTGTTGATCAGAGTTTCGGAGGAGAACTGCGCGGTCTCGCTGTGGGAAGGCCGGAAGTAAAGAGCTGCCATAAAGACTAGGGCAAAACAGCACGCCCACCACCGCTCCATCATGTCTGGGAGAAAAGCAGAAAAAAAAGAGAGGAAATGTTTGGTTTTTTAGAGCCAGCATCAAATTCTGATTCCGTATTTTATCTCAACTACTTTTGCACAAAGTTCCCCTGAGCCAAAAGCTGAAATCTGCACAATGATGTTTTGTTGAAAGAGTTGAGTTTTTGCTTTGTGCTGGACAAACTATTTCTCATATACCTATCTGGTGCAATTTCTTCCTAATGTTTTTTTAGCTGACCAGGTTTTTCCAGCATAAAGAAATTTTTGGCAACCTCCAAAGAAGTTTTTCAGAATCTTAAGAAATACCCCCCTTTCAAATGTTTAATTTCCATAAGCAGATTCTGCATAAGAATTCGTCAAACGTGTTGATACTTCAGAGTTTTGGTAGTAGAAGCTTTCTGGTTTCTGCTTTTACTTTGCTTGAAGGCTGAGTGCTATTGACCCGCCACTTGTCTCCACAGTCTATATGGAGAACAAAACAGTGCTGGTGATTTGCCTGAAAACGATGAATAGTCACCGGCTATTTAGCTTTATAAATTTTGGTAAACAAAGCAGCTCTGGAGAATAACTAAGCATACATACTGATGGGTTCCCAGATTGACTGTGGTTTAATTTAGTAAAGAATAATAGAATTTTTGCTTATAAAATAGCCAGAAATAAGATAGAAATGCAGATTTCACAGCCATTTCTAAATGTAAAGGTGTGGTGTGTAAGTGTTAACCCATGTAGCTGTCAATTTGGGCACTGCAAACAACAGAATACCCCTCACCTCCACTTCCAAGCATGTAGGAGAATCTATGGGGACCTATAAGAGCCCATAATGACATTTTTTTTTTTTTATTGTTAAATCACAACTGTGATCAACAAACACCAAGTAGATGAATAATTTACAGATCATCCATTTTGCTCTTCTGGTTGATTCTCCATTAACAGCTTTCCTTTCTTTTGACCTGGATTTTAACTCTCTCATTAAAAATTCACAGGCGGAGGGCCAAAATGCCGGACACATGGAGGCAGGGTTAGAAGTCCAAAATCAAATGTTTAATCAAAGCAGGAGTCAAACGCAGAAAGGTCATCAGCCAAAGCAAGCAGTGCTGGCAAGAAGCAAGCAAACGGCAAAGTCCAAAAACACTCCAAAAGGTCATACATGAGGAATAAAAAACAAACAAAAACACTAGGAGGATACAAGCAAGGAAATGCCTGGAAGGACTGACTAGTGGTAACAAGATCATTTAGCAGTAAATATACACCTATTCAAACTTCTGCCTTCAGGTAGGCGCTACAGAAGCCTGAAATCAAGGACAAAAAAAACCTCACAAACAGCTTCTACCCACAGGCCGTCAGACTCCTGAATAGGGCAATTAGCACTGCCCCCCACCCACTCCATCACTCCTCCTGACTGCTACTTCATCTAGGCAATAATTATTATTATCTTCTGCTTGCAATATTTGCACAAAGCACAAGAACTGCAGCTCAGGTTTTTAAACTCAGGTCTTACCTGCACTTTAATTTTTTTAATTCTTGCATTTTTATTTTATTTGAATTTTTATTACTCTTCATGTGAAGAGAAACTGACAAAGAATTGTTGCTTAATTTTATCTTACTGTTTATTTATCTTTGTATTTGGATTGTTAGTTGGACAATTTTCTTTGTGATATCAAATATTTAAGACAACTTCATAAAAATACTGTTAGTTACACCCATAAACAGTCTTGTGAGTTCTTTCTCCGACATTCCTCACAACAAACAACAAACCCACTGAACTTGAATCTGTGGGGACACTTGGAATAGTACTCGTCCTCTAAACAAAGCAGAGTCTTTAACAGCACTCTGACATTGTATAGCAGCACCAACAGCAGCACAAACTCTAGGAGAAAAGAATAAACGCTGAGAGCAAAGAGAGACGTGAAGCAATAATGAGGAGCTTCTCATTAAACCCAGAACATCCTTTACTGGAGGAAAAGGAGAGGAGGAGGAGGAGAAGGTGGAGGTAACGAACTCAAAGTGAGAGTTGCTGAGCCAGATTAGATTTGCAAAGACAAAAGAATTATGTGTGTGTGTGTGTGTGTGTGTGTGTGTGTGTGAAAGAGAGAGACTGAGTGTAGCAATTAGTTGTCTGACATACCGAGATTCTCCTTCCATTAGTCTAGATGGGTGTGTTTAATTATAGCTGTGGCCTGTGGCTGTAAAGCAACGCTATAGTGTTCAGTAACATCACGCTCACTGTAACGTCTTTCTGCTCTGAACCTATGCAGATGTCCGGAGGTGCGACTCTCAGGTTCTCCGGAAGTGCTTCACATTAGCTGAAATCATTTTCATAATTTTCTTCTCTTTAAATGTTTGCGAGCGCCTCACAAAAATGTTTCTAATTAACGAAGCCTCATCTCTGCCTCCCGTCCGATAAATCAAATCATCGTGGTTATTTATTTTGGTTTTCATTATCTGGTATTTTACTGGCCAACTGCTGCTTTTACAGCAGGAATCAGATAGTTCTGATTGGTGGTCAATTGACTGGTGCATCCCCTGTGTTTCTGCTCCCTGCTAATTGAATTCACTTCAGGTCGCTTCATTGCAAAGGGATTTATTAGCGTGAAAAGACTTATCTCTCTACCCACCTGGTCTCCCAAATTACCCGTCCTCAGATATCAAGAGTCAGGTAGTCTAATGGCTGCAGTGCAGAGTTTAGTAAAGTGTTAGAGGGGAGAAATGGCCAGGAACACACATACAGAGCTACTCGAGAACAGTGAACACCAAAGGTTTGAAGCCTTCTTTGAAAATCTGAATATTTCAACAAGTCCTCAAACTAAATCATCACATCAGGATTTTAGCTTTTAAGGAATGCCAAAGTCCACCTAAGAAGGCAGGAGAGGTGGAGGCAGAGGTGACACATATATGTTGTAATTTGCTGGTTATGTTCACTTGCTTTGGTGAAGTTCAGGTACTAAAAGTAAAGGTGTTCGAATTAGGAAAGATGAAGATCTGGCGTAACAAGTTCCTGCTCGCCTAAAGATGTTGACACCAGCTCACATTCCACATGCACTTCTTCAGATGGCCACTAGGGGTCAATTAACTTTAAAATTATATACAATTACTGTCAGTGCCTCCAATGGTGTAATGGTTAACACATTCGCTTGGCAAGCAGAGACACAAATTCCCTTTTGGGGTTGCCTCAGGAAGGCAAAAACTACTTAGCACTAAGGAAAAATGTGTGTTTGCGAGTGGTTGCTAGCTATTGCTAGGTGAAATTGGCTGCAAAGCGGGTGCTGCACCAAAAACCTCCTTGTGATTGCTTTGGTTGTTAGCAGATTGATGTGGTTTGACTGTAGTTTGCATGGAAGATGCAGACTTATCTGCAAACACTCGCCAGCTAGTAAACTTGAAGGGGCCATTCACCTTCAAAGTAAAACTTGTGCCTTACCATTGCAACCAACATGTTTCAAAAGGTAAAACCTTTACTTGCAAGTTGAATGTTTTGTGTTTGAGAATGATTTACTTTTCAGTCTCACTAGCCCTCAGCAAGTAGTTGGCAAATATCTGCAGACAAGTCACTGTCGTCCATGCAAATTACGGGCGACACCATATACCTCTTTTGTGACCAATTTCACCTAGTGTCTGCCAGCAACTCCAGCAAAAACTTAGCTGGGGGGGTCCTTGACTGGTCTCTAGGCCTGTGTAACTGAGGCCTTAGCTTACTGCCACTGTGACCCAACATGCACATGCTTTATATTCCTAAAAATAAATCAATGCGAACCCCACTCTCCCGGCTGAAAGTCCACTGCTTAACCCATTTAATGTGCTTCTTTTTGTTCTTTAAACTTTGTTAATATTCAGATAACCGAGTCTGAAAATACCTGTGATTGGCCAAAGTCAGGAAAGCGTATTCACAGAGGTGAATTCTCAGGGAAGCAGACCAGTAAAAAATAAAATGGACCCAAAACCCTCCGAGACAACATGCTGAACCACAGGTGTGTACCCCTGGAATTCTGCAAGAAAAGGCAAATTCTCCTGTTGTTCTTGTACCAAAAACAAACACAGATGCCGAGTAGGAGTTTGCACTGTTTATAAGCAGTAAAAAAAAAAAAAAGCTAATAAAAAGAAGGCCAAAGTTTGGCTGAGAGCTATAAAGGGTTGTTTGCTAAACTGAAAAGATTGGGCTGTGGCTGACTGGCAGATTTAATTTGGTTGGATATCATTATTCTCAGTTTTCACACATTTAAAGAAATGCGTACTTAAGGGCTGATTATTATGCAGCTCTTTCAGCTCTACAATAGTCAAAAGGTTAAATTCTACAGTGAACTATAAACAAGCTTTTTATCCCTCCTATTTCTGCTTTGAGCCTTTAAAATGTGCTTGTTAGTGAATGTAGTTATACTGCCAAATGAGGGTGCGGGTCAACACCTACTCCTCTGCGTTTTTAAACACCCTTTGCTTCCACGTTAACCCTGCCTCTGTGTCGCTGTCATGTGGCCGCCTTTCTCATTAAATTTCATATCTCCAAGGTGCCCAACTCTGTAAAAAAGGAACAAAGACGACAGGTATATTCACCTTCTCCTCTCGCTCAGAAGGCCTGTTATGGATGTGTGCATCTGCCACATCAAAGGAAAAATCATCTTTGGCTGAGCTCAGGAGCAGTCTCTGTGCTCTGCCAGCCATCTTGCCCCTTTCTTTTCTCTCTGCAGTATTTCCTCTCTTTCATCCTCCTGCTTTGGTTCTTTAACCCTGACTGGTGTCAGCCCAGGAATAAACTGGGTGTATGTGTTTCTGTGCGTCTGCTCTTGTTCTTCTGAGCAACAGTTTGGCTTTTAGATGTGTAGTTGTCTAAGGTGAAATCCTTGTTTAGAGTTAGTTCAGGATGAGAACTTTTCTTTACTTTTCAAGTGGGCCATAATAAAAACACCAGATATTCATAAGCACATTACGGAGATCAGCATTGAGATCAACAGCGTCTATGAAGCCTATTTTTAAAGACTGGTAACTGTTGAATAGAGTGAACTGACAAAGTTGGAAACTGGAAATGATGCTCACTGCTTCCTCATCCATCTGCAATGATTTGGGATGCCCATAAATGTGTCAACAAAACTAAAACTGGTAAGTAAAAAAGCCTATGAGGATTGTGCAGTGTATTCTCCCAGGGTTTTTGCCATTTGTGCCATGATGCAACGCTTTCTTTTCACTTGCTGATTAGTTTTGATTCTACTTGCTCTACATTTTTTTTCCCAGAGGACCATTCTGTTTTGGCCTCATTAACACATGCATACAGATGGTTGGTGATGGTTGCAGGAGGTTGCTTGCAGTTGCTAGGTGAAATTGGTCAGAAAAGAGGTATACAGTGCTGCACCAAAAACCACCTTTCTCTTGCTTTGGTTGCTAGCAGCTTGCCGTGGTTGCCTGTAGGTTAAAAGAAGTTGTCTGCAAACACTCGCCAACTGCTTGCGAGCAGTAATGAAACTGGGAAAAAATGTGAAATGGAGAACGTTCACCTTCAAAGTAAAAGTTGTGCCTTACCGCTGCATTCAACACATTTCAAAAAGGCACAACCTTTACTTTGAAGGTGAGTGTTCTCCGTTTCAGTTTGCATCACACTTTTCGCAGTTTTACTACTGCTCAGTGGTTAGTTAGTACGTGTCTGCACACAAGTTGGCATTTTTCATACAAACGATGTGTGACCATAGCAATCTGCTAGTGACCAAAGCAATTACAAGGAGGTTTTATTGTGGTAGCATCCTCTTTGCGACTGATTTCACCCAGCGACAGCTAGCAACCACTGGCCAACAAGTCGGGGATTACACTCTTTTTACCCAGTGACCGGAGGTTCCCAGGGGTCTGAGAGACTGAGGCCTTAGATAAAGTAAGCAAGGAAATGCACATTGGACAAGTGAATCAAAACATGGTCATAGGCTACATTGAAAATATTGCTAATGTTTAAAAACTACAACTAGTTGCTATATGATCATATAAATTAGCTTACATGTTGCCAATTAAGTCACTGATGAAACTCAATGCTGTCCTCACCACTGATAGACTTGTCTTCTTTTCTTTCCTGGCACTATGGGATGGACAGAGATGGTCGGGTTACGGCCCACAGGCCACATTTTGCCCGACGCAGCTCAACTCAGCTCGGTCCAATTTAATTCCATTACATTTAGTTGCATTCTTATGTATATACACTTTTGGGTATAGTTGGTACTTGGTTATTTTTAGGAACTAGAAATCTATGCATTTGTGGTTATGAAACTCTCTGCAATCTTTAACACTGAAAGATTAAAGAACCAAGTGAGTTTAAATATGATGCAAACATGTTTACATCATATTTAAATATATAGGAGGCAATTAGGAGTTAGACCCGTCTCACCATTGCTATAACCCAATGTGTTGAAAGACACCTTGTGCATATGTCACTGGAAAAAAAAACCAGCAGTATTTGACAACCTGGGAATGATAATGAGCCAGATTACCATTAACTGGCTGACTGTTTTATGCAGCATATCTACTGAGAAGAAATTAGCATATAGACCCTGGTAGGACATTGAATTCTGTATTGGGTGGTCATCTTTGTTCTCCTTGACATTCAGCTTAATACTTTAAGTATTTCTGCAAACAACATCAAATAAACCTGTTCTCCCCAAAGGGTAACATGGGGAAAACAGAAACCTGCAAGAAACAAATACTAGAATATACATTATCTTTCAGCTCAATATTTTGGCTTCTACAAACTCCTAAGGGAAATATCTGGCTCTTTAGATGCTAAGCAGTCCATTATTTTCACCAGGTAGCCAAAAATAATCCTGATTAGAGTGGTAATAGAACTAGGTTGTGGGAAAGAAAACTAAAATGATGAGCTAAAAGACACTAAAATTGCCCATTCTGGCAATAATCCTCTGTGGGTTCATCACTATCAAGAGACATACAGTAATTAGGCCCATTGTTCAGATAAAAAAATACTGACCATAGCAGTAATTTTTCAAATCAATTCTGGTTTCATCTACTTTCCCCTTCTATCTAATAATCATTATAAAATAATGTGGAGACAATGCCTTGGGTCTCGGTAACTGCAAGCACTTAAAGCCATTCTTTTAATGTTTTATAGACAATGATTAACTGAGAAAATAATCACCCAATTAACTGAGGATGAAAAGCATTGTTAGATGCAGCCTTTGTGAAAAGGATGCTAATTGGCTGATTGTTTTATGCAGTACACCTTTGCAAAAGCATCAGCCCTCCTTATGTTCCTCCACTCATTTATTTCCATCTGTAGCACGTCTGTATCCATCTGGCGGGAGTCAGATTAAAGTTTTGACATATCTGGGTTAACAGAATTCAGGAATTAATGTATTCAGTAAAAGGTCTGCTTAAATTTAGTATTACAACTGCCTCTGTTGTAGTACCAGCAGGATGTATTACATAGAAAACTGGAATTTCCAACAATGGGATAAAATGCAAATGAAGTGACAAATCTAAGATCAGCACAGGACACACACACACTCACAGGAGAGGGAACAGCAGTGTGTAACTCATTAAAATCCTGGGTGCATACTTTGTAAAAGTCTTGAGCACTGACCCCTCTGCTAAAAAGTTTGGAGTGAAACTAAATCCAGGAATGTCTGCCGAAGCTCCAGCCAGGGGAATAAAGCCTGACTGATTTTCTCCTTCTGTCTAACCTCTCTAAGCTTTTCTCTTTCTAGCTGCTCTTTATAATTCACAGTTTCGCTCTCTCGCTCTCTGTCTTTACATCTTTACCCACGGGAACGAGTTCAAACAAAACCGGTGTTCTGACACACGAGATCCCGAGGGATTAACCTGGTCTGAACCTCCATCTATGGCTCTGTCTGTCAGTTTGTCTTTCTTACTGAGTGTTTGTACTTTAACTTGCCTGTCTGTCCAGATGCGGGTTTGTGCCTGGTCCTAACATTTCACCTCAAAAAACATTTAATACCTGACAGTCTGGTTTCCATTAAGTTTGGGATCCAAGAACATTCTTGAAGAGGCACCCAATTGTCCATTCACAAGAAAAATGTTTTTTCAGGTTTTTCTGCAAAATCATGTGATGCTGCAAATGTTATATGAGCAGTACAAAAGCAAGATAACCAGGACTCACTGTACTCAGTGCAAACTGCCAAAGCAGTTGATAAAATAAGACACTGCATGTGGTAAAATCTGAAGGGTGGCAGGCACAATGAAAGAAAAAAAAAAAAAGAAGGCCTAGAACAAGGGTTGCAAACCTGTGGCTCCAGAACCACATGCAGCCCTTTAGCCCATCTCCAGTGGCTCCCTGTGCCTAAGTCATGCTTAGGTGTGTAATCACTTCCCTAAAGACCCATTTTGAGCCATGAAAAACACTTAATTTTTCCAGTTTGTTACAATAAATTTGAAAAAATGAAACAATATTTACATTTTTGCAGTATAACAATAATAAATAACTCAGTGCAGGGTCACGTGGTAAAAGATTTAAAGTTTTTAGTGAAATTGAGAAGCTTATTTATCCTCAATAAGCTGTGTCACCTTCATAATAAGTTTTAAATGTGTTTTGTGGCTCCAAAGAGATTTTTAAGGTCTGAAACTTAAAAAAAAAATTGCTCTTTTGTAGTAAAGGTTACCGACCCCATAGGAAACCACATTTCAGATCAGTATATTTCTGCATACTCCTAGAAAAGTTGATACTCCTCCAGACTTTGCATGTCCTGCTTTTCCCCATAAACACCAATCAGCTAAAACATAAAATAAAAATGTCTATGTTGCTACATGCTGTAAATCACTCATGTAAATATTGTTACAGACCAAGCACGCGCCCTGCATGGCAAGAGCACTCCCCCAATAGACGGTGGACAACTGTAAAACCTCCCTGAGAATAGCCGAAGAACATGATGAAGAGCGTGGATGTGGCTTCCAGATCCAGAACAAGTCCAATCCATAGAGGCCACGCACAACTGAACCAGCAGGACCCAAATGCATATAAAAGCTGTGTTAGCAGCATGAGGGGGACTTAGATGATCTAAATGTTGTTGCTAATCACTGGATGTCTTTTTTTTGTCCAAAGCAGTGTGGATAGGAACAATTAGGACATGAAAAAGAAGAAATGTGTATGTTCTGAGCTGATGTGCTTCCAAAACTGCATTAATCCTGAATTAATGAATTATTACCGATAGATTATTATTAATAACAATAAGTTACTGTAATTTAAGTCTGAAGACTGAAGAAGTCACTTAGATGGAGTAACGAAACGTTTCTCCCACTAAAAACGCTACGTCCAGATGAACAGATTCAGCTTTTTGGGATTCTTTTACCTGGATTATTGAGCATGCATCAAGTGTAATTTAAGTCATTAATTTTTTCAGCAATAAGTTGGCAGATTGCTGATGCAGAGCGCAATTAATTATTTTTTGTTACTTTTTTTGTTGTCAGGGAAATAAATATAAAATATTAAAAATATTTTATATATAAAATTATTAATAACTTTCCATAACGCTCTTTTAATATTGGTGCAACTGGACACTTTAATTGGTTACTATCTCATCTAATTGCCACTTTGAGTTGGTAATGGTATTTTTAAAATTGTTATGTTAATAATTTCCCAGTTCTAGAGATGCCCTGACTGCCTACAAACCAGGTTAGTATGATTGTGAAGGCTGAAACTGCAAATGTTTAAAACTGCTGCTTGCCTTAATGAATCTGACTTGTCCAGGGGGGAAGGGGAAGATAAGAAACAACTGTAAAGTTCAGCTGCAGGTTGAGCAAAGCCCACAGAGAAACACTGTCCATGAAGTCATTGCTACCTAGCTTGCAGCTAAAGACTGTAAAGTAAGTACAATGACTACTTGGGGCAATAAAACGTGGATATAAGGGCAAAAATCTGCCTCACTGTCTGAAAACATTCTCAGACTTTCTCCAGAATACATTATATAACTGTTTTCACAAGCTAAGCAGTGATCCTGATGTGTTATGTTCATGGAATATCACCGAAAATGCCAGGAATTCTCAGAAAATGTTAAAAGAACTCATTTTAGATGAAGTTATCCACCTTTAACTCCCGTATAAATGTGCAGAAATCCAAACCAACATGGGCTGAGCTCTTGTAATCTTTTACAGATGTTGGATCTGGGAGTCAGAGCCCAGTTGGGATGAAAACCTTTTCAAAATGCTGCACCTTTCTCCAGGAATAGAAGGATCTCAGACTCCCAGAACTGTTTACCGACTCAGCTGTAAAGGAGCTGGAAATTAGTACTGTTATTCACTGTATGTATCTTACACATATCATGATACCCAGTCACCTATTTCCTCCTTTCAACGCGTTAGGTGACGCAGAAAAGCAGCAATCTTATCACCCTTTCTACTTGCATTAGTGCATCCCTGCTACTGTACCAAGATTGATCCTTCAGTCTGTATGCTCATGTGTGAGGCTGACATTTAGACATGGCTCTTAACTTGGCTGGATATCTGCAGTATCAAATGACACCTTGATTTTCTCCAGCTTATTTTCATATTAGCTTCCTGCAAACTTTTGATACCAGCAGAATAATTTTCTTGTTTATGGGGGGAATTTTCTCTGATTTCAAAACGCCCCAATGTGGCCTCATTTACATTCATGCCCACTGCTGGACGACATTAGCCATTCATGACATCAGGCCGGAGGAACACTGGAGCTGATTGGCCGGGTCTAGAGGGGATATGAGTGCTATGATTGGCGGAGCCCGGGGGAAATGGAGTTCTTATTGGTGGTAATGAAGAAGCTTGAAGGAGAGCATGGCTGAGACAAAGTAAGCATAAAACTAAAAGACCGAAGAGGATAGGACACACACAGTCGCTATACCTCATCTATCACCAACACACTCACACAGACAATCTCTTTTACCATTCCCAGAGTCCACAGCTACATCATACAATTTATACTGCAGAGATACAAACAGAGGCTGAGAGAAGCAGGGGTATTAGAGTTGTTTTTGAAGAGGCTCTTGAGGGGGTGCCAGGTGTACTGAAAGCAGTGAAGAATATTGCAGCATTAGCAACACATATGCAACCTAGACGTCCAAGTCATCTCAGAAAGGTGGGTTTGTAAAAGAAAATATGTGACTTTACCAGAGGGAGACAGCGATAACTTACATACATGACAAAATGTGCAGTAAATATAAACAAACATTGAAGGGAGAGCTCATTTCCAGCCAACTTTCAAACCTTGGTAGGCTTTAAATAAATGACTGTTCATACTCACTACATGTTACCTCAACCTATTCTGGATGTAGCCTGTATATAAAAAATGGACAGCCACCATATCATCACCTATTGGTATTGGACACCACATTTTGAAGCATTTTGGCTGATGCTGACATATCTGGAGGAGAGAGTGGAGAACTGAGGTATCAGCTAATGCTAGCAAGCTTGGGTAGCAAGCTGCATTCATAACCTGTACGGGTGCGATACAAAGACACACATATCTGCTAACTAGGGCTAAGTAAGAAACTTAGGCAGAAATGCTCCAAAAGGCACTATAAACACGTTCGAAAGGTTGAAATCAGGTCCAGATCCCTGTGTCAGCACACCTTCAATGAAAGCGGCCATGCCCCTCCAAATGGATCAGTTATAAAAACCAAAACTGTTTTTGCAGCAGGCTGTAAACATGCTTATTTCTGCTGTGAATTCAAACATTTTAACATGGGAGTCTGTGGGGATTGATTCTCTTTTGGAGCAAGCTTGAACTGGCCATGAGAGAAACTACAGTTTGTGGCACTTTCGTATTGACTTCATTTTTCAGCCTTGAAGGTTTCTGCTTGATGGGTACCAAAATCAAAGTAAATTAAAGGAGAGTTAGGTTAGACAATAAGACTTAAAATCTACAAAGCATCATTTTGTTCCAGACTCTCTACACCTGTTGTGTCTGTAGACATTCTTCTTTTGTCTCTTTTTCTTGCAAATAAATTACCTTTTTGAGCAACAAAAGGGACTTTGCAAACTCTTTGCATGTGTGTCAGAAGAAGTTCAAACTGCAGCTTTGCTATTAAACATGAGATACATAAGACTTACATGGTGTATTGTACAGATGTTAATAAAACCCCTTGACAACAGCACCCCCCAACATGGAAAAAACTGCAAGTAAAAGGGTACTAGGCAGACTAAAACTTATCTAAAAATAATAACAGTCTTTGGAAAAATCTAGTTTTAGGGTTTTCAAGGACACAATGATGCACATGTTTCCTGAAACTCTGGTGCAAGGGCTCTGTTTTCTCCGTTATCTGTGGGATTCACAAAGACATGTTCGAAATGTTTTTAAAAGCATATGAAGAGGCAAAATCATTAAATAATAAATCAAAGAAACAGTGTCCAAGAAACCATGAGTGATGAACTGACTGAACAGTCCAATCGGGGGGAATAAGAAAAAGGAAACTGGGAAAATAATCTACTCAGCAACAAAATGAGTTAATTAAAGCTTCGAGAATGCATATTAAACTCCTGCCCGTGTTCTATATTAATCTTAAAGTGGACATTATAGCATGACAGAATAACACCCTCTAATGACTTGACCTTTGAGATGAGGATTAGTCTTATGATGGAAGGTCTGAGAGGTCAGCAGTTATTAAGCAGGCTGACTGCGTTACAGCTACACACTCTCTCTTGTCTGTGTAGTACCACTTGGTAACATCTCAGCAGGGCAGTGACACAGACAGCAGAAACAAACAGTGTCGGGGCAGAGACAAAAGAAACTGTCAGAGGCGTGAAAGAAGACACAGACGACCGACTGTGAGGCCACTCAAATGATAAGCAGTCAGATACAGGAAAACAAGCCTTATGAATGATCACACCTCTATTAACTGCTTCATTGCAATGAAGACCACTCAATACTGACACATAATGAAATTATATCTTATTGCTTAGATGACAAATATGAAAACAGGAACAAGTACAGTGCAACGTAAAGACTTTACTCCATTATATTATTGTCTAGTATCTCCTGCAGTGTATTGTTCAGCTCTGTTTGTGGTCTCTCTAAGCTCCTCTTTTCTGTCTTCTCTATCCCTCACCTTCCAGCTGAGTTTGGTTCTGCCAGAAGTCTCTTCCTTTGAAAAGGGAGTTCTTCCTCACCACAGTTGCCAATTGCTTGCTCATATTGGACAATCTGATCACTGAGGTTCTCTCTTTGCAGAGCAGGATCTTTACCTTAGAATATAAAGTGCCTTGACACAACTGTTGCTGTAGACCTACCTATTTAAATAAAACTTAATTGAACAGATTCAGGGAGCCATTAAAAGCTGATATATTCTTAGCTAAGCTAAGCTATGGGACAGCTATGCTAGCTGACCACTTCAAGAAATCCACCATTTGGTCTAAAATGCAATTAGATAAATAAATGTAAAAAATAACAAATAGATGGAAAAAGTATAGAATCTGGGGCAATTCACAGCGAGCCAGATTGCGGTTGATGGTTAAATCACATAAGTGCGAGTGGTCAGAACCAGATTTCCACAGAGATATCTTAAAAAAAAGGGAGATGACCATGAAGGTGAGTTGCTTACTATCCAAATTTACCTTTGGCTTTTTAATTTCAGCCTTTCTTGGCAGCTCTTGTGTATTTGAATGCACCTCAGTGACGAATGACATCTCTAATTCACCACGAAAACACAAGTTTAATGAAAAATAAAAGCAAAGAAACATTCTCCCAAATGCATTACCAATGTAAAGAAAGTTTCAAGTCAAATTTATTTTCACAGCACTCTGAAATTAAGTGAACTCCTTGGACTGCATGAAAAGGAGGAAATCAATCTTCTTAAATAAATATGACTTCACGTCAATGCATCGAAAGCTGTTTGCTAAGCTATAGACAGAAGTAAAGTGAGAGAAAAAAAAATGTGATCCCATTTCATGGCAGTAAACGCACGTAGAGATTTAATTCTGTGTTATGCAAATGTAATTTAGTGGCTGTGTCCTCTGCATTGGAGTGAGCGATTAACAACCACTTTGTATCCCAGTACACTCCCATTAACCTGACAATGACACACACTGATGAGACCACGTGTGTCCTTGTGTGCATTTTCTCTGCATACCAACAGGCACATCTCCTGCTTTAATTATCCCTAAGCGGCGCTTCCAGCGACTTTAAAAATCAACACACTGCTTTGCCCTGTCAGAATTTCTGTCAAAGCAATTAAAGGATGTTCGTGTCGTACAGCGCCGAGGACTTATTCAGTGCACCTCATCCTGTTTGGTGTAAAGTTGCATTCGGCTCACATGGGAATAACTGTCAGAGCACCCAGACAGCCCTCAGCAACTCATTTCTAAGTCCTTAAGATGTAATGATTGAAGTTCTCTGTAGACTTTACCGACTCCAGATCACGATAATGTTGTTTTAAAGGAACAGTTAACATGAAAAAAAGAAATCAGTCTCAGATCAAAAACCTGCCAGGTGCTCTGTCACTGTGGTTTTAGCTGAAATGGAACGAATCCCCACTGACATGACTCCCAGTTTTTTTGTGTTTTTGTTTTTTAGATACAAATACTGTCACGCAACCTGAAGGATGAGCCAGCACTGTTTATTCCTTCTTTATTAATGATTTCTCTTGGTCAACAAATCCCTTAAAAAGACAAAAAAAAAATTAACAGTGTCCATCTTTATATGTTCTGATTTCCCTGCTGAAGATCTTAAACATCTCACATATGCAGTTTGATGTGTTTTTTTTTTGCAAAAGACCAATAGCCCAACTTTACAGAAAAAGTGAACATGCTTACAGCCTGGCATAAAAATACATTTTTATCACTAAAAGCTTGTTTACCCCGTCATAGCAAATGTAAAGGTGTGGATTTTTTTAATGGCTCATCATCTGGATTTTGTTAAGCTTAAAGTGAGGGGTCAGCCCACTTTGACTGACAGGTAATTTGTCAATGCCATCTGAATATGACATATAGGATGATAAAAATCACAGTTTTTACTGCTGTTTGATTAGACCAGAACAAAAAACAAAAAAACTAACTGGTTAAAACTGAGGACTCTAATGTGGCTAAAGGGGATTTATGATAATTTCCAGCTCTATATTTTTATTTTTTGGACTCTACTAGAGTAGCTTTCTATGATACACAATTTAGAATAATTATTTATTTTATACTGGGCCTTGGTGCAGCCCCTTAGTTCAACGACCACTTATAACAAGCTGTTTTAGCTCCACCCCTTTAAGTCAACTTTTTTCTGATTGGCTGCCACTTGCAAACAGAAGGTTTGAACAACAGGTGGGTTGGACTTCTGTGCTCACAGTGTGCCTGAAACGACCCCTTTCTTTGACGTCATTTCGATTTAAGCGTAGAAGAAACCATCGGAGGAACTAGCGTGTAGTTCAAAGAGATTACTTGCACATACAACAAAGCTTTGGTCATCTTTAAAATGAACATCCAACGTCATAACAGTATATAAATGACAGAAAATAAGGAAAAACAAAATAATACCTGTTTAAAAGTTATCTAACAGTCATGGTAAAAATTAAATGCTTGTTTGAAAGGACCCATCCATCCACCCCAACCTCCTCCTTTCCTCCTTATGGGACATCTGCTCCAATCTTAATAGCCAAAGCCCATATTAAATAATAAATATAGGACATAAAAAGCTGATTGCTTGAGAGTCTTTTGTGGTTATATTTCCCGAGAGGTAATCAGACATTAGCTATTTTTACTGCACTAAATGAAGGGAGAATAATTCCAAAATTGGTACTACCAGTAATGAAGAATTTGCTAATTATCACTCATTATTCTCTTCACCTGAATTCACAAACATGACTTAATAAATGGTTTAGGTTTAAAGACTTCTGGCTGGGTAATGCGAAAAAAATAAAGCTACCACTGGCTGAGTCTGCGCTCATTACTCAGAGTGACCACATTATGAGGTAATTCAAACAACAAGCTGATAATTGCCATGTGATGAAAAGATTTATTTAATAGCCCAACTTCCTGAATGGAAATTAAAACCCCTTGATATGATCTTTTCAAGAAAACCAGGGGGTATTTGGAAAATTGGATTATAAATCACCTTGTAATCAGAGTAATCAGCAGCATGGCTCAATGGCAGCTTATATATGGAGGATGGAGACATTAATAAAACAGGTAGAATAAGGTGAAAAGGGTCAAGTTTCATTTGGAAGAGCTTTGTCATATTTTATTTTAATAAACCTGTAGGTTTAAACTAACTTGAGAGGAAACATGAAAAGGAATAGGGTGTTGATTTTAATGTATGGCCACACAGTGAACAGCTGAACACAGAGGTGGGCAGCCTCCGTGACTGCAGCTCCCGCTGTCGAGTCATTATGTCTGGACCAAATCCCACAGATTTACTGCTTGCTCCCCACATGCTGAAAATTAAACGTCTGTCTCGTCCGTAGAGAGAGAAAGAGGGAGAAATCAAGCAAAAACTGAGTGTAAAAGCACTTTATTAAAAACTGCTTGTCCCTCCAAAGTCATATAAAAAAATAATAATTAGTATTGGCTGCACACACAGTGGTCTGCCAAAGCCTCAGATGAGGTTCGAATGCGTTTCTGCTCATGCGTGTGAACCCTGTCCAAGCACCATCTCTTCTCTCGACTCGACTCCTTTGAACTTCAGCTCCTCAGCTCCTGCTAACCTTTACTCACCTACATATACATAAACAAAAAAAAAGAGTGAGACTGAGGAGAGGCAGCTCTGCCAGCTCTCAATTAACAAGGCAGGCTCCGTTTCAGCAGTGGTTTGGTGAAAATATGTGTGAGAGTGAAAGACAGATGGAAAGAGAGAAGGAGAGATTGTTCTGTGCAGCCAGAAGACAGAGATATAGCCCTCATTCCTACTCAGATTAAAGGATTTAGAGCAAGGAGCCTTATTACAGACCCAGAGAAAGAGAAAGAGGAAGAGCTTTCCCTCCTTCTCCCTCTGTTCTGTGCTGATTAAAACACAGATAACTCGCCCTCCCAGGCTGAGAGCTGCTGGAAGCCAGCACCACACACACACAATGACTCATTAAAATCCAGACGTAACAATGGTTGCTCTGAATTTCTAAGGATATTAACTTGTTGGACAACCAGCCACCTTATGCACAGCACCCAAACTTGCACTGTTATCAGTACAGTACTTAGAGAACCCCTGCAGTGAGAGTGTCTGTATGTGAGTTTCTGGACATGCCTCATAAATGTCACGCCATCTGCAGATATCAGTAACATAAGACTTCTTAAGACTATTTAATGCTACATGGAACTCAGCTCCAGACCTCTTTAAAAACTGAGAATGGAGAAACAGAGCAGTCATTTTTTTTTTACTTGAATGTGTGGGTGAGTGTCAGCAGAAAAAGATAAAAAGGCAAAAATTTAAAGAATAAAGGACATTTTCATTCCCATCAGTAAATGCTTTCACAAAGTCTACTTTTACCTTTATTACTCTTTTCAACAGACTACACAATGAGGATGATTTAAACAGTAGGAGGAAAGTAGAAGTTCTCCCACACAGGTCTTTTAAAAAGCTTAAACCTGTACTGTAGTTCATTTACATGAAGTTTACACAGCTAACTCTTTACTAAAAAATTGTTTTTAATACGGCATGGCTCAGTCACACTAGAGTAAAAATGGGACAGCAACCTCCTTGCGACTAGAAAAAATTGGTGGCTGCCTGGTGATTGCACTGAATTTTTTTGCTGTCTTGATTGCAAGAAGTTGAAGCAACCATTTCAATCAGTCTGCAATCAGTCTCAGACAGATTTGCAAAGGGTTCTAAATAACTGCAGTCTGATTTATAAACACAGACACGTTGCCAACATGTTGCAATTAATCTAGGTGAGTCTGCACCAATGAGACAACTTAACCCTAACCCTGAAGAAAAGGGTTATAATTACCTCTTTCAAGGAGTCATAGCCTTAGCCAAGGATACATTTTTCCTGTCATTTACTTGTCCATCTGTCTGAAGGATTACCTAAAACTAACTGCCCAAATATTATGATACTTGGTGGGGAGATGGAGCACAAGCTGAGGAAAAATTCACAAACTTTGGTACATGTCCACAATGATTCAGAAAACCACGTGTCCTCATAGTTCTTTGTATTTTAATCAAATGCAGCTCCTTTTAAATGACCATATGACACTCGGTTGAGAGATGGAGTATCAGCAAAGGAGGAACCCATTAACTTTCATGCAGCCGCACAAATTTTTGGAAAAATATGCACATTTTTGTAATGGGTTTGGTTGGCACAGCATTCTCCAAGTGTCCTTCTAGTTCTCTGTAATTTCACCACAAGCAGCTCCTTTTACATTTCATAGTATTTGCATATTAAATTTGGTAGTGTGAAATCAGATCTGCCTAAATCTTCATGACTTCCCTCACCAACTAAAAGATAAGGCTAATGTTATTCTCTATTTTTTCCACACTGCCAACAAATACCATTAGTGTGACTCTCTGTGCTTCCTGACTCCTACTTACGTTTGTGGTTCCTGCTGAAGCTGGGCCTTGTGGTTTTTAAACACCCAAAATAGAGGATTATTTTGGGATTTTTTTCGATTATATTTGATGACCTAGTGAGTATTCGTGGCAGCAGTTTGGTGAATGCAGGACTTAGTCAAAATAAACTACATTGTATGTGTTCATGATGATGAAGGAACATCCCTTACAATGCAGCAGGACGTTACGATCAATTTATTGATTTTGTTCTTCTCATACAGAACCGCAGTTCAAATATTTAAAAACAAATACTATATTTGTAATAAATACTTTAGTTTTAGGAACTCAATTCAATTCAATTTTATTTATATAGCGCCAAATGACAATAGTCGCCTCAAGGCGCTTTAAATTGTAAGGTAAAGACCCTACAATAATACAGAAAAACCCCAACAATCAGACGATCCCCTATGAGCAAGAACTTGGTGACAGTGGGAAGGAAAAACTCCCTTTTAACAGGAAGAAACCTCCGGCAGAACCAGGCTTAGGGAGGGGCAGCCATCTGCCGCGACTGGCTGCGGTTGAAGGGAGGAAGACAGGACAAAAGACACACTGTGGAGGAGAGACAGAGATTAATAACAACTCATGATTAAATGCAACTCAGAGTATTGTTTTTTTACTCCATGAACTAACACAGGCTGTGTCATACCTGTATTTTTGTAGTTCTTTGTTTCAGTGCAGTAACAAAGCTGCATTCCACTCGAGGACAACTATTCTAATGTCTAGCTTGTAACTGTGACCCTTTCAAAGCAGCTTTCCCAGCACACTACAGCCTTTATGCTCAATTCCAAACTGCTGATCACATGTTTTTTTTGGTTTTCTTTTTCCTGGGTGACTATTCATATCTATTTTAGGCTGTAATCCATATCCAACACCTACACAAATTGACTGAGACGTCAGGCAGAGAAACAGAAAAATACATATTTGTTTTCAGCTCATTCTGGTTTACAGTGTGCTCTCAGTGAGTTGTGGCTGAACAGCAGTGTCTCTCCAAATTCAATCAAGTCTCTATAAGCTGTGTTTTTTGGGGGGAAGGATGTAAATGACAGCGGAGAGAAGGAATGTGCTATACGAATCATGCAATAACAAAAAATAAAACCTCAGGGATATCTTAAAGAAATGCTGGTCATGAAAGCTTGATTTAATTTACAGCTATGCCAGCAGACATGACCACAGCTGATATTTGCTGTTGATTAGCAGGCTGCAAACTATAAATAGACGGCTTTAAAGGTTATACTAAAGCTGAAAGATGGGTGGAGTATCACTGCAGCTCCTCTCATTCAATGTACTTTTTAATTATGTAGTATAAATGGAGAGGAAGCGGTATAGACAGCCTGCACAACAACAACAGCAGAGATGAATTATGGAGCAGGAAATGTAACTCAGTGTGAAGCAGATGTGCCTGATGTTCAGTCCACTCAGTGCACAGCTGGTTGCGTCTGAGCATGACCGACTGCTGCAGCTCTCGGCAGAAAGGCTGCAGAGCTTCACGGCAGCTCGGACCTGAATGAACGAGCCAGGAGAGAGTTCTACTTTTATACTGTGAGGCTATCCATCCATACAAACTGCCTTATCAACACACAAAACACAGGGCACGCTGTGAAAGAGCACTGCCACTGGGCTGCCAAACTATACTCTGTCAAATCAAAGGGTATGGTATATGATCACTGGTAACAACTAAACCACAGGACATTTCTAGTTTAAAAAAAAGAAAGAACAAAACATGACATTACAGATGATGTCTTTTCGAACATGAGGCAAAATATAAAAATATGCATGTAAAAATATTCAAAGTTAACTTATTACTTTAGAAAAAAATCCAATAAAATGAAAGCTATTTTCACCTGCTCCATTGTCATAAGGAGTCACCACAGCGGGTAGCTCCGCCACGTTTGAGTTTTATGTCAGATGCCCTTCCTGACACAACCCCAAAGGAGATTTGTGTCTCCAGCTGGAATTAAACCAGTGACCTGTGTAAACCACTACACTATGGAAAAAAATCCAAAAAAAGTAAAACCACAAAAACAAACAAACTTAATTTGATTTTTGTGGCCGACTGAAAGTAACGGAAACAGGCTCTAAACACAACGTCAGAAACTTCTCATCTTTTAAAGTAATATAGATAACGTATTACAAAGCGTGTTAGCTATTTACACATTCAACAGAAAGAGCAACTTTGTCAGTTTTACACCATGTTTTTTGGCAGCCCTCCAATGTTCAGTATGATTTTGATCTCCACCAAGCAGCAAACTCCAAGGGTGAAATTAAGGCCTAAGTGCCAAAAACTGTAGCTCTGCAAAACTGAGTCAATCCCCCAAGACTCCCATGTTAAAATGCATAACTTGACTGCAATTATAAGGCATGTTTACAGCCTGGAACAAAAATAGTTTAGGTTTTTCTAGCTAATTTCACCCTTCATGAAAATTATACTTGGAAGCATTTTTTAAATAATTCATTAGGTCATATTTTGCTTAAAGTTTGTGGCATGGATGCTTTCATTGACAGACGTGCCTACATAGTTGGCTGTAGCCAGTGGCTGTCTACTAAGCTTCTGCTAACTGAGTTAACGAGCTAAGCCTCAAGTAGTATTGGTGCCTTTTTGAGCATCTTAATGCATTTAGGGCCTCAGTCACACAGGCCTAGAGACTGGTTGGCAACCACTTATTCCCCCCACTGGTTGGGCGAGTGATTGCAGGAGGTTGCTTGCTGTCACTAGGTGAAATTGGTCATAAAAGAGGTATACAAAAACCTCCTTGCAATTGCTTTGACTGCTAGCAGGTTCCCATGGTCACCTGTAGTTTGCATGGAAGACACCAACTTGTCTGCAAGCACTCACCAACTACTTGCCAAGTGGTGAAAAGTGTGATGCAACCTGGAAATGGAAAATGACCTCTTTGTGGCCAGTGTTATGCTAGTGACTGCCAGCAACCACGTGGAATGCACATTTTTGCTGAGTGACTGGTAGTTGCCAGATGGTTGCTAACCAGTCTCTAGGCCTGTGTGACTGAGGCCTAACTGGCAACGTGTTTAACCTGTTAAGCCCCAAGGGTCTTTCTGAGGTTCCTGCTTGAATTGTAATGAAAATGACATGCCCAAAGTGAATTGAGTATTTCTCTGCAATTACCAACTCTGTGTAAACTATCTTGGTATCAAAATTAAGCTAACACTTGTGAGACTTCATCAGAGGTGTAAACATCACAGCAGATGTTATTGTGTCAAAGTAACTAAGGATGGAACACAGAAAAATATGATGGAGTTTTTCCTGGCCTAATTTTTTTTGGTCTTTTATAGCATATAACTCCTCTGAAAATATGCTGCAGTAGATCAACATGTGGACATTACCTGTGCAAAGATCGATGCTGCTGAAGTGAAACAGAGCAAAGTTACCGAGGTTTGATTAGAGACATAGCTATGCGTTTTGCAATTTGGCACAATTTGGCACCATCTG
>VUQS01033767.1:0-21394 GCA_015108495.1 Heterochromis multidens
AGGATGGATCACAACCAAACACATTAAAGGCAATAATCCTCTGATTTCTGTCTGTTTATATTTACTTTAACATTGGAAGTAAAGTCACTAAATATGAAATTATATAAAATAAATTTTGATTAAGTAGGATTTCTTAAAGGAAAAAAATTGGCATTACTAGAATATGCGTGTCCTACTCACAGCTAGAAAGTTTTTGTTTTAGTTAACAGCCAGAAAAGAGACAAAGCTTTTGTTCTTGAACTTCACTAGAACAGCTCTGCATGACTCACAGTTAATAAAATGCATCTTATACTGGGTATTACTGCAGCCCCTCAGTCTTTTTAGCTCCTTTCACTTTAAGACGGAGGTAACATTTCATGATAGTACATGCAAACTGTAATGTAACCAGATTAAGAACCCAAGGTATTTACACAATTCTCAGTAACACCAATAACCTATAAGGTTTCCTGGTTTGTTATCGCTGTGGTAGAATGAAGGAATAAAAGGGGAGGAATGGAATGCCGGCGAGGTTTTATGCATTGTTTTTCATGCCACTGTCTTTAATTTATTACATTTATTCATTTAGTTTATTTTTAAATACTGCTGCTGGCATGTTCTTTGGCTGGACAGAACCAAGGCTTGGCATACAGTTCATTCTGTGACCTTCCTGACACACGAACAGCATTAAAACAGTGACAGAAAGCAGACAAGCTTACTGTGCCGAGCCTGGCAACATGATAGACTGCCAAGTAACCCGAGCTCTGTTAATCAGGTTACGTGTGCTTTGATTTAATTCAAGATGACCTAGGGTCAGGCGTCTGCATGGAAACAATTAGTATGGCCCTTTCTCACAGCATGTCTATTAAAGCCATGACAGTGTCACAGTCATCCAACGTACACAATACCAGTAACAAGGAAAAGGAACAAAGTGAAAACTCCTTCATGTTTTTTACTTGCAAGTCACGTAAAAAAAAATCCAGAGTTGGAGAGTCATGAATAACATCTATTAATAAATAGTATAAAATATAAAAAGATTTGCCATGGAACTTTAATTCATTCAGTCACCATTGCTGTTTTAATCTCACACAGAGTTTCTATTCTCCAGATAAGAAAACACTCAACAATCATCCAGGCAGTCCTTAAGGCCCTTTGTAGAGACAAAACAAGCAGACAGGTCACTGTGCTCTAAAACCTCTTGAAACGTTGCCAAATAGAGGAGTTAACATTAAAAAAAATCTTGTTTCAAATGAAACACAAATAAGTTTGGGCTGTAAAAGGAAATAAATGATTTGGGACTTTTATTGTACATTGCTTCTTTACTACAACTGAAGCACTTTTTAGCAAACCCCATCCTGCTTTTCTCTCCTTGCTGACTGCTGCAAAGCCATGCTCAGGTAAAGCATCTGTCAGGCAGCCACCACCTCACACTTGACCTTTGGGAAGTGAATGTGCACAAGGGTAGGTGATGCTCAGTGATCACATAGAGACATCGCCATGGATAAAGCCACCGAATCTCAGCCCGAGGAACAGTCCTCAGAGCTATACTTCAGCATATACATGACATTCTGCACTTAATGGTGTGCTTTTTTACATTTCTGTAGGACCGAGGCATTTTTTTTAATAATGTAGCTTTTTCTTTCTTTTTCTTCAAAGATTTAATTAACCAAACTAAATAACTTCATTGGGTAGCACTGCTGAAATTCAGCTTCTTCCAACATGTTTTACCAAATATGTTTTTAATGACATGTAACTACATTCGTGGACACAAGTAACATGAATGAACAGTAAATTACATCAGTTGATTTGGCAATTGTCGCACCACTGCTGACATAAATGACAAATTTCACTGTCTTTCTCTTCACACAGAGCACCTCACACTGACTTCAGCTGCACTGAGTCACTTACAGAGAAACAGATAAAAATGAAGGTTGGTTCAGTAAAATACTCACCTGCCTCCTTTTTTTTTTTTATTAGCAACCTGCATCTAACTCACTCTGTGTGGGATTGAACTGCGTGTTTTCTGCTTTCCTGTTCTGCAAACTTACCAGTACCCTTCCAGAACAGAAAGTGAGTTGTTACAGCAGCTGACATGAAGAATAAAGTACAGAACATGCTGGTTATTGTGGTGATAAACTGTATGGTGGTATGTAAACACACACTTTTATGCCAACGGATGGTCCGATGAGCACTGTTCAGACTGTAAACGATATAACTTGCATTCCACACATTATGCAGCCTACCTTGTTTCATCCAGTATCTGGAGAGATTCTTCTTAAGTTCTTTCCTCTGAACCTAATCCTTCCTCTTTTTATGCATCCCTTGCTGCCATTCCACCCACCTCTCCCTCATCTCAGTGCTCCCGTCTGTCATGGCAGCTCGTCACACCCTGTCATCACGAGAAAAAGAACCCATAGCACAAATTTTCCTTTGCGCTCACATCTAATGACGTGCTCCTCTGCGTTTCCCGTTATTTCCTACTATTTTTAGACTGGGGAACCTAAGAACATAATTGGATTTGCAGGGCAAGCTAACGTCAGATGGGGCAGCAAAGCACCCATCCATTGTAGGCAGCATTGTGTTAATCTGATGTTTCAACTACAAGTGACACTTTGAGCTTCAAGTCCACTGTGTGAATTCTTATTTTGTAGTGTTGATGATATGGCAATTGGGCAGCATGGTGGTGAGCAATGCTGCAGTGAGTAGTTCAGTGAAAACGGCAAATAAAGATGGCGAGAGTGGGCATCCTTATCTGGTTCCCTGGTGAGGTGTGAATCTTTGGGATGTGACCCCATTTGTGGTTATTGTGGCCCTGGGTGAGGTGTATGAATGGATGAAGGACTCTCCAAAACCAAATCTGTGTAGGATGCTGAATAGAAATGTCCATTTTACTTTTCTGCATCGCTTTTAAGGGTCAAATTTAACATCTGTGATATTAGTTGTTCATAATTCAGTTACATGTATGTGTTGATTTTCAGTGTTGATTAGTCTAAATCTTATAAAGTATGATGCTTTGGTGAAATTGTGACAGGAGTAAAAATAAGTTTATAAATAACTAGTTTAGTAGCCTTCTTAAGATTATTTTTGATTTATTTGTCGCTCTAAAATGTAAAGATTAACTGGAATATGTTTTGTTTTTTTTTATGTGACCGAGTCTTAAATTGTGCTTGGTAGCTATAAAAATATGCTGCGTTCCCAGCGCTATTTTAAAAGTTACTCATCACTTTTATGTAACGTTGTCAGTAGAAATACGCGTGCATACTATGTGTGTGTTGTGTATTTCTACCGTTCACACGTTTAATTAAACCTTCCGCGTGTGTAAAACAGCCACCTTTTCCCGTTGAATGCGACGTCGTTTCAAAACGTTGCAAAATCGCTGCTTCCGGTTTGCCGACGCGGCCGCCGGGAACGCGTAGGCAGTCTTGAACGCCCCCCCTGGTTCTCATTGTGCAGCCGAGGAAACATCGGAAGGTTTCGACGACGTTGGTATGAAATGGCAGAAACTGCCTGGGTCGCGGAAGCACTAAGACTAGGTTGCGTAGAAGCTACACATGTATTTTGCGGTGTTTCTAGCCTGCTAGTGTGACGGAAACGGGAGTGTAACCGGAGGGGAAAAAGGGATTAAAGAGCTGTTTTCCTCCAAAACACCGTCCAGGTTGTGTCTCCGGCAGCAGGCAGCGAGTGGCGACTGCGGGGTCGACACTGTTGGAATTAACCGGAGAGGGGTGAGCTCGACATATGTATTTCTCTCCCACTGAGACATGTTTGACGTGTTATTGTCAACTGGTGGGGGTTGGGGAACGGCCAAATGTGGGTCACACACGTTACTCTAAATAGGTGTCACTATAACGTATAGGGTGACTACCACAGCAGGCAGGACAGGTCTGGCCTAAATGGTACAAGGCAGCCAGAGTGAGCGGCTGCACTGGGAGTATACCTATCCATGTCATTAGCACAGCTTACACTGCGGAGCGTGAACCGGGTGGTGTTGGCCAGTCATGAAACGTTCAAGGAAACCGCTATGACCTCCAGCTTGTGCTCACCTACATCCCCAGTGTAAACAGAAACAGCTTATTGACGCCTTTGAATACACCCTGTTTTCAGCTAGCACCAGTTTGCTGCTTTTATTTTTTATGTCCTACAGCTTTCATTCCTTCACTGAAGGTTTTTAATGTCGGTTATTATACTTTGGCAGCATTTCTGTAGCGCCTGTGACAACACAGAGCAGTATCAGTATCTGGGTGATACTGCAGCCTTTGTGTTTGTGTGTTTTAATGTGATATCTTAACCTGCACACATTGCATCAGTTTGGGAACATGTCTCAGCTCCTGTCTTTATTATGAACTGAGATGAGGTCAGAGGATTGTGTTTTTTTTTTTATTATCTAACACATGAAATTATTAGGTATATTAATAGTTTTATCATCTGGCCAAAGGTGGGTTAGGCTGAGATCGGACCAGGTTGCAGCTTGTGCGCTCACTATGTGCATCTTGGTTACACTAAAGTGCTTCTGTCGTCATATTTGGGCGATTCAGCTCTCACACTGCACTGCACATTGCTAGCGAGGTTTTTGAAACAACCTGCCAAGAGGACAGCGATGGTCGGCCAAAAGCACCAAGACATCTGATTCCTGCACCAAAAGCGAAAGGTAGCCTGCAGAGCTGGGATTATGAATCCACTCTGACATCTGGATATTCTGTTGGCTGAAATATTTGAGAGATTTGAATTTGCCGTGTTTTCAGTTGATTTCTGATGTCCTCCATGTTAAAATTGAACATGACTCTTTGTGTCTAGACTCCAGTTGCAGCTCATCTTATTAGCAGACACAGGTGTATACCATATTTTGCCTTGGTGAGTGCAGTCATTGTTTGACATAAAACCAGTTGTCACTGTAACATGCACTGCTGGGGCCAGCCCTAACACAAATACAGCAATTAAACCAGCGTGTCACAGTCAACAGTCACAGGTGAGAGCAAAGACAGTTATCTTTAGAAACAGTCGGTCTTATTCCTCTCTGCACCTTTAGATTATAGACAAAATGGTTTCTCCATATGCCCCATGTGACTGTTTAAAAGAAAACTTTTGAAGCACAATAAAGTATTTGTGATTATTATTCAATTTTGAGGGGATTCATTTTTTTTTTTAAAGATGTGATTATTTACACCATTGCATTAGACTTATTGTGCTTTATAAAGAAATTTTAACGTTGGAGGTGTGCAATATTCAAGAAAATCTTTCAAGATTAAAGTCCTAAATTTGATAGTAAAATAATGGATACAGTCTAGGATTAAGTAATAAATTCACAATAACAGAATCCACAAATTTACAAGAAAAAAAATCTTAAAAATTCTCTGAGTTTATATTTGTGAGAAGAATATCACTAGTGTACAAGATAAAAAATCAGATATTATTTGAGAATATATGAATTTATCAATTTGTGAGGGGGAAAAAAAGTTAAATTTAGAAATGTCTCAGAAAATATCCAGATTTTTTTTCTTATAAAATTACAGTTTTCCTCCTGAAAATCTGGACTTAAAGAGTCAACAGAATCAGCAAAAATCAGAGGTGCAGGATGTCCTTACATTGACATGTAATGAGGTAAAACAATTAACCGTCATTAATAACGCCTATTTTCATTCCCAGCCCAAATCAAATGCCCACTGCTGTTCAGATTGGGCTGATATTGTTTCTGAACTGGGGATGTGCCAATCTGATATTTGCAGCAGATTAGGGTTTGGTACCTTTACGTTTGAACTGATACCGGTACCCACTGGTATCTTTTTTTTGGTACTTTACTCATTTTGAAATAATAAATTCAAAAATTTCTTTTACAAAATATGTCTATACTTGTCAATTGAAGCATTTTTGTTATTTACACACCACACTGGTTGTCCTCATTGCTTCCTGACGATGTCTGTGATGTAGGCATCACCGACACAGTGTTTGCTTACTACAATATTAAATAGTAATGTTAGACTGTTTTGGTTATGTTTACATACTTAGGTGACAGATGTGATAATGTCAGCTTCAAGTCCTTCAGTGAAATTGGCTTTCAGGCTATCAAATACAGAACACTCCAGCTTTTAGATATATTTTGTGTTTGACCAGGTATTTCCTCAGATTAGAAGTATTGCCACGAGCCGATTTTGCATTTTGCACGAAAAATGATGCAGAGAGCGTTATTTTGAAAAATTTAATCGCACTTGAGGCTGCTTTCGGCTTCCCACCACCCCCATTGCCACGGGTGTTTGTTCTTCAACACATCACAGGAGTGATGTCACATGATTTGGGTCTCTCTCTAATCCAGATGTGCGTTGATTTAGTGTGAATTGGTATTCAAGTAGTACCCACTTAATTCGATTTGTACCGTTAAAAAGTACTGAGTTTGGTACGCAACCCTAGATCAGATCAGATCAGATCAGATCAGATCACCAGGTAACACAGCATGGAGGAAGCTAACAGGAAAGGGTCAGCAGTTTGGTGGTGTTTCACGTTTGCTACACTGAAAGCCTGTAATTGTGTGTTTTACAATATTTTGTGATTTAACCTCAAACTGTGGTCGAGTGTTTTGACATGACTGCTTTCCATGTTGGCTTCTCTCTCTCTCTGTATGCCTGTCCTGCTCACTCTCACTCTCATTATGTTACACTTGTAGAGATGAAGTCCGGATTACTGCTATTTCACTTCACCTGTCTGTTGTCAGCACCACACATGCACGTGTCTGTATGTGTGAGGAGGGAAAGGAGAACCCAGCGTAACTAAATGACAGCAGTGTCCATCAGCCTATTGGCTGAAACGAGACTACTGCACAAAAGTTAGGTGAATAACGTAAATAAATATTGCATTTTGATTTTTATCTTGGTCCTGTTGTTGTTTATTATTTTCCTAAAAATTTGAGCCTGATGTTGCCTTACGCATAAAAGAATGGTTCCCAGTGTCCTCCTCAGAATGAGGAGCTTATTAACGCAGTATCAGATCAGTACTTGATACTTAGCAGTTACCTAAAGCCGAGGTGTTGGTATCGTATCAGAACTGGAAAAAGCTGAATCAGCGCATCCCCAGTCTGAGCCTAGCATTAGTGTTTGTTATGGAGTCTAGGGGAGGGGCCTATTTTTTGGTATTAGGGCATGTGCCTTTCTGCCTTATAGGATAGTGAAGGTTTTCTTTCCACAGTTTGCAGTGTCTGCTGTCATAAAGCCTGTGATACTCACACAGCTTATCTGCCTGGGCTTTCTATTCAGAATATTGTCAACTACTTTTCAGATAACTTGAAATATTTAACTGTTGTGTGCTATTTTATGATTGGCTTATTAACAGGCTAGGTTGAGATTACAGGAAGTTTAACAATAAATGCCGATGGTTTGTGTCTGCAGGCAGTCATAAGAGAAGTGTGATTCAGGGTCTTTATTGGTACCAGTGTTTGGCACTGAATATAGCCTTGTTAGTTCTTATCAGCAGCAGCTACTTTGGCTGAGTGCGAGCGCTTTGAAGATAAAAACTGAAACTGCTGGTGGAATCGACCGTGGTCGCCCAGATAACTTGGAACTGTTTGATATTTGCAAGAATCTCACTTTTTTTTCTGAGTAAAATGGAACAGAGGTAAACAGATGGTAAAAGACAAATCAACCTTCAGGAGTGACAGTGTGATGGACAGCTGTGTGGGAGAATATCTGGACAGGACTGCCAGTTCAAAAGCCATATCTGGCACTTTTTGACACAGTTATCTGTTCAGTTCTGTCTGGCTGTCAGAGACCTTATTTACCCACCACCAGTTTAGCTGTGCCAGATGTGTTTAATTTGAAGTCTGTGATACAGCTGCAACTTTCATGTGCCACGTGTGTTATAAAAGGGTATTTAGAGGATTAAAAATATTGTAGTGCTTCAGTACTGTGATTTATTTTCATAATACCCATGTACAAACAGATCCTAATTGATTACCGAGTCAATTCATTAAAAATATTCAGTTGTGGGGAAAAAACAGCACTACTGCTATGGCAGTTTTAAATGTTTTAAACCTTAATTCTACTGGCTGCTTCAGTATGTTTTTATATGTGTAAAAACATTTATCCTTAAGAGCAGGATAATAACATACATTAGCTAATTAAATGGTTGTAGCTGGTGTCTAAGAAAACATCCCTGATGCTTGGGCCTGGCAGAGAGTTCAAAAGCCAGCTCAGCTCTGGTGAGAGCAATTTACACTTGGAGTCCTGCTTCCCAATACCCTTCATTTTGAACTCTTGATGCATGCTCAATAATCCAGGTAAAAGAATCCCAAAAAGTTGAATCTGTTCATCTGGACGTGGCGTTTTTTAGTGGGAGAAACGTTTCGTTTACCAACTGGTAACTTCTTCACTGACTGAAGAAGTTACCAGTTGGTAAACGAAACGTTTCTCCCACTAAAAAACGCCACGTCCAGATGAACAGATTCAACTTTTTGGGCTTCATTTTGAACCTTACCTGTGCAGACTAAATCTTTAATAAGCTAGTTTAAAAGCTTCATGTGTCACATGTCCCGATGGTTAATTATTTCCTGATTCATGTTTAGGAAAAGATAATTGTTTGGCTAAGCACAGCCATTTTTTTCATTCAGTAATATGTAGATCTTTCACCTGTATTATGTCTTGTTGTATAGGTTTGAACCTCTTGTGATTGCAGTGTATTATTCAAGTGGTTCGAACCTACCTGTGTAGGTTTGGTTGAACGAATAATCAAACTTGATTTGCAGCTCCACACAGTTCATTCACATATATTCATTTGTTTTTGTGAAGCCTTGACTTTGGTGTGACGGAGGGCCACACATGCACGATTCCCTACTTCTTAACAGCCGAGGTTGATGTGGCTGACGGCCTGATACACTCTGTCAGATCGCTGAGTCCCATTTTAAAAGGAAGCCACGGATCCTCCAGTCTCACAGGGACCCTGACACTGGTTGGGCTGTTCTCGCTTCACATAGGAGAGATGGTTATGTCATGTTGCCAGGTGAAGCCTGGCATCAGTTTAGACATATTCTGTGCAGTGTTTGGATAGAACTAGATATACTAAGTAAAACAGGGCATGAATACATCCTCCCCCTCCAGTGTGGCCTATATTTGATATGCCAAATGACTTTTTCTGAAAACCGTGTCCAGAAGTGCTTTGCATGATATTTCTGGTCTGTGTGCAGAAAGATACCTCTTGCAAATTAAGTTGACATTTTTGCTGCATGGTGGATGCGGCTAAATGTTATATGAAAGAAGCTGAACTCATTTGGATTGGACATGGAACTGAATAAGAAAGTGATATGGAGGTCTGAGAGTGTTTGCTATCAAGGTTATTATAGACATCATAATTGTTTGAGTAAATTCTTTCATAGTTGCTACAGTAGGGTAATAATTGCATGACTGAAAAATGAGGCCTTAAAAGAACAGAGCAGAACAAGACCACACCCAATCGTTTCTAGGACTTTCCTGTCAGCAGCATGTGACAAAATAATGTTTGACCGCACATTAATCGTTTTTTTTAACCTGCCAGCCGTGCAGTTAACAGTGATGCTTTTTATATATGTGCTACCTCCTGCATGCTCTATTGAGGCAGCTCCCTTGCCTAAAGCACACAGAATATCTCCAGTAGAGCGGGCTATTCCTCTGGGACTATTTCCTTCTGTGTGCTACAACCCCAGTTCCAAAAAAAGTTGGATGCTTTTTAAAATGTAAATTAAAAACAGAATGCAGAATCTAGCAAATCTCATAAACCCATATTTTATTTACAATAGAACACAGAAAACATATCAAACGTTTAAATGGGGAAAATGTACCATTTAAAAACAAAAAACAAAAAACAAAAAATCATTTTGAATTTGATGGTAGCAAATGATGCTAGAAAAGTTGGGATGGAGCAAAAAAAAAAAAAGACTGGAAAAATGTGAAACTATGAAGAAACAGCAGTTTCTTAATTCATTGCAGTGATATTTAATGAATTAGGTTAATTGGCAACAGGTCAGTAGCATAAATGGATATAAAGAGTGCATCTTAAAGAGGCAGAGTTTCTCAGCAGTAAAGATGGGCAGAGGTTCACCAATATGCAAAAAAACTGCATCTACAAATTGCAGAACAGTTTCAGAATAATGTTCCTTAACGTAAAATTACGAAGACTTTGAGTATCGCATCATCTACAGTACATTATATCATCAAAAGAATCAGAGAATCTGGAGAAATCTCTGTGCGTAAGTGACAAGGCTGAAAATCAGTATTGGATGCCTTTGATCTTATGGCCGTCAGGCAGCACTTCATTAAAAACAGGCATGATTCTGTCATGAAAGTCCCTGCATGGGCTCAGGAATACTTGCAGAAATCATTCTCTGTGAACACTGTCCCATCCACAAATGCAGATTAAAGTGCCATATATGAATCCAGATGAGCCAGAAACGCAGCTGTCTTCTCTGGGCCAAAGCTCATTTAAAATGGACTGAGCCAAAGTGGAAAAGTGTTCTGGAGTCAGAAAAATCCAAACTTGAAATTCGTTTTGGAAAACATGGATGCTACGTGTCCCTTTTCCCTTTAGTCTCTGGACTAAAGAGACGAGAGACCATCCGGCTTTTTATCAGCACTCAGTTCAAAAGCCTGCATCACTGATGGTATGGGGGTGCATTAGTGCCTGTGGAGTTGGCAGCTTGCATATTAGAAAGGCTCCATCAGGGCTGAAAAGCCTAGACTAGTGTCAGGTGAAGCATCTCACAAGAGCTGATTGGGGTTTAGGATAATGTTGGCTGCAGGTTTAACGTATGAGGGAAACAAGACATTAACCTGATACTGGTGCTGTGCTGGTCTAGTGTTGGAGTGCACAGTGGGGTAGTATTAAGCAGGGATTATACTTCCACATCTGCAAGTCCACTAGAGTCCGCTCAGGTCCCAGTGATGTAAATTTCGTCATCAGACGGTTAGCCCGAGGGTCCATGCGAATGTCTGCATGCCTGCCTGTTTTTTGTGACTGCGCTGACTCATCTGTGGAGAATTTACATTACAATGCACCAGCTACGCATGCTCTCCGTGCGGCGGACTTCAAGCGGACGATAGACATATAACAGGAATGACTACTCGGCTGTCTGTGTCCGTGTCTGCAACAGAGTATAATCTAGGCTTTAGTACTCATTAACACAGCAAAATGTTGCATTTCTGTCTCATCGTGAGTTTTTAGATCATATATCCTTTCTTTAGACCTAATGCCAGTCCAGAAAGTCCGTGCAGGTAATCTGATTAAAAATATGTGAAGATGGTTACTGAATTTAACAGTTAGTGCATTTATTTGCATTTCTCTTCTTGTTTTGTTGTGTATACTGAATGTCTTTTTGCTAACCATTTAGCAGTACACTTCTTGCTGTAAGGTAACATGACTGTGTTCAGGGTTGTTTGTAAGTTGAGCTCTGTATTCATCCCTGCACTTTTTCTCCATGTGGCTTAGATGCAGCATTTTGACAAGGTTCTGCAACAGGGAAGAGAGATGTTCTGATCAGAGTCAAAGCGAATAATGCAGGAGAGGAGAGAGCACAGATGAGAAGAAGTGGAAAAGAAAAAACACAAGTAGAGGAAAAGAAGTAGTGGAGGGGGAGCTCTGTTTAGAGCAGACAGGCGGGGTGGCAAAGCTTCCCTGCTTGAGCCAGTATAAACATCCATTTCTGACTGAATCTGTGGGTTTGCTGCAATTTAGGGTTGCTCATTTTAATTAAAACTCATCTACATCTTCAAACAGAGACGTTCATTTCTGATACTTAGAATTTGAATTTCCTTGACTTAGTTGGCTCTAGCCCTGTTCACGCTGGGCATTAAAATACAATTTGGATTATCCAGTCACTAGTTGATGTCACTTTACAGCTGGCATTAGAATGTGTCTTGAGTGACCACCTGTGACTGGATCTTAGTTCGTATCTATATGCAAATAGGTAAGTGTATAATGTCTGAGTCCTGCAAGGAACCAACCAACATGCCTACACCTGCATATCTCAGTAGAACAGGACCGGCTCTTTCCTGCATTTATCAAGTCAAATCTGGACCCCAACTTGGTCCAGATTTGACTTTAAGTCCTGCAACCTGACCTGTACTGCGATCAAACACATAAGATACACAGTCATTCACTTTAAAGGGGTTTATTTTTACTGCGCAGTTAGCCAACAGCCTTATGCAAAACAGCCAATAACTTTAAGTACACAACCTGGTACAGGTAAAATGCATAGTCGTTTCAAATGATGTGCCTCCTCTGGTGGGAGGCACATCATTTGAGTTGGTGTTCATTCAGTGTGACCATTTCCACATTTGCATAAATGCTGCAAAAAGAATGTGACCCTACATGACCTGGACCACTTCAGAATGTGTTCTGCAAGATCGAATCCAGAAGTGACTGTTCCTTCCTGAACTGCATCTGGTCTCAGATGTCACTCAGGTTTAACTGAGGTGTTCTTGACTTCAGCCCTTCAAAGCAGTGTTAAAGTAAAAGTGAAGAAAATGAAATCAAATTGATTAAATTAATATTCTAGCCCTCAGCGATTGGCTGAGTTTGTTTCCAGTGGATTCTTAGTAATGTGTGGGGTTTTTTTTGTTTTTTTTTTATGTGGAGGGGCGGGAGTTTGACTGAAAACATGTCCTTTGGGATTTATACTTATGCATTAAATGTATTGTTAAATGTGTCATAGGTACACAACCCTTCTGAAACCCTACACTGTAAGTTACGCTGTAACTTGATAGGCACCTCCTTAGATATATAACTACACATCGCGTCATCGCAAGCCATGATGCACCTGTTCAGTACCGCTGTTTCTGGTTACTTATTCCTCTGCTGCCATTTTTCAAATTGACTGGAACTGAATGGTTCAACTCAAAGAGAGAAACCCCACCGCTAACTAATGCTTCAGCAGTGAAATGATAGAGCGACACAGGCATGCCACCCACAAGTTTAAAAGCTGGCACAGGCATTGGTCACTTAATTTATATATTAAGCTTAGTAAGTAATTACAGAATTTAAGAAGGCTCCACTGCTGTTATTAAGGGTGGTTTTCAAAATAAATATCTTCCATAACAAAACAATGTTTGTTTTAACAGAAATGGTGATTTTGTACTACTGTTAACAACAGAATGCTCTGTTTAAAAGAAATATGATTTTGTTAAGAGACACATTTATTTTGAAAGCTATCCTACATAATACGTTTTTAACTTCTGTGTATAAAACAGAGTAGAGAAGGCTTGTAGGCTGACTGATACCACAAAGGAAGGGGGTGGGGTGTGGTCTGCCTGCAGTAGCTGGAGAAATTCAGAGTTCAGGGATTGACCCGTGGAACGTACAGCTTTCACCACACAGCCAACCTCCTCAGCACAGTGTTCCAAATTCCACTAATGATTTGTCATCTTCATCCCCTGCATGAAACCCGGCTTCCTTCTTCCTCTCTGCCTCGATCACCGCTCCATCGCCCTGACCTTTGGAATTTATATACTGTGTGCACAGGTCCTCTGGGCTATAAGTTGGATTGCAGAGGCTTAGTTGTCATTACAGTTGATGAACCTCCCTTTAGGATTTGAAGCACGGCTGGTTTGATTTTTCTGACGTTAATGAGTTCTTCTGGCTTTGAATTGTGGCTTTTATTGAGCTGAAGAAAGTAAGACAAGATTTGCACCATTATGTTTGCACTGCAGTCAAGTGCACTACAAGTCACTTCTTTAAAAAAAATAAAAAAATAAAATTGTGGCTGATGCAGATAATGGTGTTAAATATTCATTATAAAAAGGTTCATATATAATGCTAACACTGTGAGCATTTGATTAAATTTAACTGATAAGATAATGACTTCCTGGCTTGTTTGATTGAATTAACTAGTAGCTGTTATGAGATAATAAACTGTGTCAGGCTGTATTGTGGAACAGTGTATGGACAAATCTTCCTGAGTATTTCAGCAGAAACTTTTTAAAACTCAGTGTCATTTCTTTAGTTTCCATTTAAATTTGGTGCAGGTTTCTTATAAATATAATATAATTTTCAGAAAATGGTGCATGGTAGAGTGAATTTTTTTCCCTACTCTGGTAGGGTAGAGCACCAGTTAAACCTCAAATGCTGGAAAATCCATAAACTGCATATAAAAGATGGACCTTCCTACTGGACCTACATCCCTCATTAGTTTGTGGACTTTGGTTTTGAAGCCTCGACTTTGGCATTTTTAAAAAAATTATTTTTGAAACTGGACGTGACCTTATTTTATCAGTTATCAACTAATACTTGTGCTGGCTACTTAGCTTGGTTAGCAACATGTTTATGTAATTCACTATGATATTAAATAGGGTGCTAATTTTAAACACCAAAAAAAGGTTCAAATAAATTTAATTTGCCAGGAGCTGACTGTCCCTCTCCCCTTTTTAAAAAAAAAAAAAAAAAAGTGTTGTCCTTAATTACTCATAATTAGACTTTAATACAATTTAAACAGGTGAGTTCTATAAAAATGTACTCCATGTACAGTTTTCATGAATAGGAAAATTAGCTATAAAGACCAAAACCAGTTGTTTATGAGCTGTAGAGTTGATCTGTGGTTACTGACTAGCTTTTGGAACTAGTCTCAAATGGTGATTGAAGGAACTGTAGTTTTTGGCACTTGTTTACTTGCATTTCCTGATTGGGAAACCCGTGTGGAAAACATTGTAAAGTAGCCTTTCTGGTTGTTTGTTGTAATGATTCATTGAGGGTGGTCTTTGCTCTAGTCTGATATATTTGTTTCTCCAGTCTCCAGTACAGTATGTATCATGTACTTCATGATTTATCTGCTGAGTCTGTCAAATGTAACTTTCACAGATGGATAAACCTTTTCAGCACATTGAAGCTTTAAAACACTTTTCTGCTTTTTCATTCACATTTTTATGCACAAATTGAAAATATGCAAAAAATAAAACAGGAGGATGGAAAAATACTTATTGGCAGAGATACTAAGCAGTGGCTTGAATGCTGGTAGGACCTGTTTGCATACTTTGTCTGGGGACGGCTACTTACAGCTCACTGATTTTACACTGGGCTCGAAGCATAAAGCCGGCATGTCGTAAGACACAGTTGTAGTAGTGCTTACATGAAACAGATGTAGTGTTCTGTAAATATCTATAATCTCATCTCCTCTTCATACTTCATACGCAGGTCTTGAGAGGCGAGCTCCACTTGGATGCCCAGTCACCGCTTTTGTCCAAGGCTTCACCATGAACCGGAACAAGCGTGAAAGGGAGTACTACAGTATAGATGTGGGCGATTCAACGTTTATGGTTTTAAAGCGTTACCAGAACCTTAGACCCATTGGATCCGGAGCACAGGGAATTGTTTGGTGAGTATTTATTTGCTACTGAGCCTGATGACAATCTTTACTTGCAGTCTCCTTCATCAGATCAGTCACTTCTTTACTCATCAAAATTTAGATTTAACTTCACACACAAAAACTGTTTAACATTTGATGGAGGCTCCAAAAACAGAGCTCGGACTTTGTCGGCTGTTGTAAACAAAAGTTGATAAGACCAGCTGTAAAAAGAGCAGCATAAGTTGCATACAACACAGAAAATTGACAGTGTGGCATTATGTTTCCTGTGGAGTTTTGTTGATGTGAGAGGGTTAGGTTTTGGAAGTGATCTGATCCACACCAGAATTGGTTTCTGAAATTTTCTGTGTATGTTTTTGGGTATTCTGTCATATCAGAAATGTGCCATGATTGTTTGTGTATATATATCCAGTGGTTGATTGATTGGAACATCAAAATCTAACTAACTTGTAACATAAGCTAAGCATGAAGAACTCATCTAACCTCTTTGCTTTCATTAACCTTCTGTCTTCCTCATACCAGGTAGGAATACCATAAAATTGATGCGCAACACAGTTAAGAGTGTAAGTTAAGACTTTAGTTTGTCATGTAAGAACTTGCTGGCTAAGAAATATCAACACCTGCAGTGCTTGGTACAGGAAAAGGATTTCGTAATAGTGGGCCTATTAAACCTTTCCTTATTTTCTGTCCTATATATAATCTTACAATGGTGTATACTCATATTACACATGACCAAATTTTTAAATTATAAAGTCAGATATGTACAAGTAATCCCTGTGAGCCAAAAGCTTCAGTCTGCTCTAAATGCTCAGTTCTTTTTTAATTGAGAGGGGATAGATCTAATATAGTCACCTCAGGCACACAGCCCCACTCACATGAGGGTGTACTACGAAGCAACATATAGTTACGTACGATGTAGACCCCTTTCAGCGTACACTTTCTGCTTCAAGCTCTCTGCACGCTCACATTTCTGCATCATCTAACTCTCATTCCTCACAAAATTAATAACCAATTGAGTTCCACCTACAAGAGAATCAGCTCATGGAGAGAGATGAAGATTATAAAAAAATTATTATGGCAAAAGGCAACCCTAGGTACTGCAGATAAGCCCAGACAGGAATGCTGCATAAAGCCATTGTAAATGTGTTTGTTAGTACACTTGTTTGACCACTCATTTAATTTAATTTCAGTTCTATGACAGCTGCACATTAGAGCTGTAAAACTGGATCCATTTAACATGATATTTTAGAGCATTAAGCATTGAAACTGTCATACATTGAAGGTGGTTTGGAAAACATTTTAGGTTTTGGCAAAGTGAAATTGAATATTTTCTGTTTTAAATACCCACTAATCAATTTTCCAATCTGTGTTTATTTGCTGACATTTTAGCAGTATAAAACAGAGCAGCATTTTTGCATTTTCTGCATTCATAACTAAAGACATGTAAATTCCTCTGGCAATGTGATGCATACTTGGCATTACTAGCATACAGCTCAGCAGGTTTGCATATAAAACACATCACTTATAGACAATATTGCTTTATCCAGCTGATTTTAAACCAAAGATCATTTGTAGTGATTATTTTTTAAACTCAGTTTACAGATAAAGTAACCATAGTGAAATGGTTTTCTGCTGCAAACCATGTATCATAGAGCTTTTCTGATTATTATAATGGAGTTTAAAGTAGGAGGAGACATTATGGGCTGTCCAATTGCGTTGTCCCATAGACGAAGTTTGCTGACTCATTCTACATAGAAATCTCCTTTGTTCACCAGTCCAGATTATTACCAATTAAGTTACGAAATATTTGTTTCTCTTATTTAAAACAAAAATGTACAAGCATAGAAACATAACCTTTTTGGTTGGAGAAGTTAACTTAAGCGTTTAAGGTGCATTTTTGTAAGAAAAACCCAGTGACTATTCCCCAACTGTTTTTGCTTTTTTTTTGGCACCCAAGGCCCCTGGGTAGTATGTGCCATGTGAAGATGCTAGACTTAGAAACAGTATGGAATAATTAAAGGTTGTGCCTCCAATAGAAACTCCTATAGGATTACATTATCTGAGAGTCCTATCTCATAGACTGTATATTTAAGATGGAGCAGTTATGGTGATGTCAGCCATTGACTTGTGGGTCAACATTGTGAAACCTTGATTTTTGGCATTGCCTTTCTGGGGAGCCGCTTGTGATCATGTTGGATGAGAGGGTGAAGTGCTGTCACATAACTTAACCTACGTCGACTTGATAGCACTGGCTAGGTTAGAATTTGCATTCATAAATGGGAGCTTCACATAGCAAGCTGATACTGGCTAATTAGTGCTAATCCATAGATGATACAAAAAACTTAATTTATCAAAACTGGAGAACAGACTTCATGGACAGGCTGTTAATATAATTAACCACACAGCAAGGCATGCTGTTTGTCAAATTATTATATTAAAAATGCTTCAAAAGGCACCACAAACACAGTTAAGAGTTCCAGGTCAGTGGCTGTTACTGGCTGTGAAGCTGTAGCTTTCTGTAATTGCATACCATTAATCCTCACTTTAAATCTCAATAGAACTTAAATTGATGAGTTATATATAAATGTTTTCCATGTAAGGTTTTTTTTTTTTTTTAAACAGGGAAATCAGTTGTTGAGATCAAATCTGTTTTTGTTAACTGGCTGTAAACACATTTATTTCTGCTGTAAAGTTGGCCATTTGGAGCGACATGGGAGCGACTTGTTTTTGGAGCCAGCCTCAAGTGGCCTTTTGTTGAACTGCAGATTTTGGCACTTAGTTGCAACACCAGGGAGTAATTTTTCAGTCCCAGAGGTTGCTACTTTTTTATCATATAACTGTAGTTCCCCCAAGGTCTATATTATATACTTAATAAAACAAAATGATTGTGGTGCCACTACTTCTGTTGTAACAGTGTGAAGACTCCTCATTTCAAAGCAATATGTGAAAATATTCATATTCTTTTGGTCAACAAAAACAAAAGAATATTTTTTTGACATCCATTACTGTTGACTGAATTTCTCCTGTGGTTCTTCACCCCAGTTCAGCGTACGACCACAACTTGGAGAGGAACGTTGCCATCAAGAAGCTGAGCCGGCCCTTTCAGAATCAAACTCACGCAAAACGGGCCTACAGGGAACTGGTGCTAATGAAATGTGTCAACCACAAGAATGTAAGAGCTTGAATTTAATGTCCTTTTCTATTTGTTTTGCATTATTTGAATGTTTTGGTACACCACTTTAGACATTATAGAGGATACCCTTACCTTTTAACTGTATGTGTAGATTTATTTCACATTGGGTTGTAAATAAAATTGGGCTGTAAATGGAAATATAATTTAAGGAGCAGAGAATACCCAGCAGAAATGACAGGAAACAGCTGGCTTTGAAAAACGTTAGTAGGATGCATTTGAATGCCATTCTCATTCCTGTGCATCCTTTTTAATTGTGCTGCATCCATTTTAAATGATTAAATATTGATCTGTACAGTAACCATTTTCAGAGCGATGTAAAGTGCAAGTCAGTAGTGAAGCAGAAAATGCAATATAATGCAATATGTTGGTTTTACAGCAGAACCTGCTGAGCTCCACACATGGAAACAAAATGTAAACAGTAATATTTTGAATTACCACAAACTTGCTGCTGCTGCCTCATTGTTGTGAATCAGGAAAACATCCTGCTGTTATTCATAATTAATGCTCACGCGGCCTCATTGAACCTTGCAGATTAAGAGTTGGCCCTGCTTGTCCAGGGATGTGGATGTGGAGATGTTGTCATATATATATAACACACCCAGCACCCCATAATTACACTTTTTATTTTGGCAGATCATCGGGCTGTTAAATGTATTCACACCACAGAAGACACTGGAGGAATTCCAAGATGTGTAAGTATCAGTGAGCCAAATAACAGCTGCTCCAATCAATACAGGATCCAGAGCGCTGGGGGCTTAGCTGATCTTTTTAAGGGCTTAGCTGGATCTCTGGTTGTGCCTCACATTAAATACTTCAGGGAGATGATGCTTTACAGTCGGTGGGATGTCAGGTGGAAATTTTACTTTATGAAATAGTGAATGTTAGACAAGCACAGGCTGATCGGCTGGTGACAGGAATGAGCCAGTTTTCAGCTGATTGGCTGTCTCCAACCTTTCCAAGGTTGACATTCACCTGTCCAAAAATGTAACTGTACTTCAGCACGATGCAAACACAACTGTGACTGTTCTGCTTGATAGCAATGTGCCATGTATACATGTGTGAACTCTGCCTTTAATAATGGCAACATTGGGATATATTTAGCAGAGTCCTGCATGTATTTCGAAGTCGACAAGATGCCCATGTAAGTAGCTGCAAAACTGGAAGGGAATGGTAAGATGTGGGGGAAGTGATGGTTACCAAGACTATGATGGGAACGAACATGATTAATAGCATCCTCTATTCCAGCCGAGTGTGTATACATATGTGTGTGTGTTTGGTTGTGTGTTCACACTGCTCTGTTTGCCTGATTGGAGCTATAAAGGAAACTGGACAAATCATAGCCAGAGGGTAATCGGGCCATCGCAGAGTTAGAGGATGAACACTGCATTTGCTTTGGTGTTTGTAAATTTGAATGTATACTTCAGCACATGTATATGTACATTCACTGACAATGCATTTTAGCCATTTCCAGTCTTTTACATGCTGTAATATAATGTACAGTGTGCAAGCAGAAGTTCCGCTTTTGACAGTATAAAAATGAACACTTTGTCACAAAGATGTTGCTTTTTTTGTAAAGAAAAAAAAAAAAAATCTGTCAGAGGTTCCTTATTCCACGTAGGAGGTTTGAAGTGACTGATGATATAACAGCTGACAACTATCATAACATCATCACTATTTAGAGGAGAACCCTTCCTGTCACTTCCAAAATGCCAGGCAAATTAAAAGCTTAATGGGTGAGAGAATCACAAACTGTCATGTAGCTTTACGTTCATTTTGCATGTAGGAAATGTAATATATATTCAGACATGTAAACATGCTGCATCTGTGCAATGTAACACACCCAGTGAAACAAACATAGAAAGCCCATGTGTGTGTTTGCCTATGTATTTGTCTCTGCTTGCCTGTGTGCTTATTTTAACCTCTTTCCCTGCAGGTATCTAGTAATGGAACTGATGGATGCCAACCTCTGTCAGGTAATTCAGATGGAGCTGGACCATGAGAGGCTGTCCTACCTGCTCTACCAGATGTTGTGTGGAATCAAACATCTGCACGCTGCAGGGATCATACACAGGGTAAGCCATACCAGGGCTCCACATATGCAACTGTACAGATGTGCCTGGAAGCAGTTAAAAAAAAAAAAAAAAAAATGTGGGGCACATGCTTTCACCAGTCACAGTTGCAAGTTATGTCATTTGAAGGTACTGAAAGATATAGAAGATTACTAGTGAAAACAGAGTAGGCTAAGCAGAGGAGGGTGATGATGATGATAGGTACTGCTCGGTTTGCCAACATTATATACAATATAAAGATTACACAACTCTACAGAGGAGGAAGCTAAAAGCATTCCACTGAAATTTTACTGCTTAAAATATCCTTGAATAGTTTTGGTTTTTTGCCACTGACCAGTTATGGAAACCAATGGCTAAATCCTCTTTTTTTGAATAAAATGTGATAGTAGTAGTTTACCTTCCTGCCATTGCATACACTCCACGGCATACTTGTGGGCTTAGCTTTATGGGTGCTAGCAGCATATTTAGTGTGCAAACATGAAAGTGGAGTCTTCCTGCCCGTCAACTCTCAGCAAGGAGGAGGATAAGTGTGCCTGCTGAAAATGTCAGAGCGTTACTTTAAAGCTCGAGTTGACAGGATCTTATGTCGCTTACATTTACCTGACGCTTCTGTAACATGAAACCACCAGATAACACAACCAAACACAAACAGGTTATAGTGGAGACAGACACACACACACTCGTAGTTACCTTGAAATATCACACACAGAATGACAGTAAACACCCCAAAGCATCAACAGCTGTATACATAAGTTTCTTTTTGTATGGACACACACACACACACACACACACACACACACACACACACACACACAGTGACTAAGGCGCACACTGGCAGCCCTCCGTCAATCACCC
>VUQS01033769.1:0-17088 GCA_015108495.1 Heterochromis multidens
CTCTTAGGCAGTTTTCTTCTCATTTCTTTAAGTAGTCTTCAGGAATACTTCTCCAGGCTTCTTGAAGGACATTCAAAGCTCTTCTTTGGATGTTGGCTGCCTTTTGTTCTGTTCTCTGTCAACATGATCCCACACTGCTTCAATAATGTTAAGGTCCGGGCTCTGAGGAGGCTAATCCATGATCGATAGTGTTCATTGTATGTTTTTCTATCCAGATATGCTTTTACTGCATTGGCAGTGTGTTTGGGATCATCGTCATGCTGAAATTAAGCTGTTGCCAATCAGATGCTTTCTAGATGGTATTGCATGGTGGATCAAAATCTGATGGAGCTTTTCTGTATTCCTAATTCCATCAATTTTGACAAGATCTCCAACAACACTGGCTGACATGAAGCCCCAAACCATGACAGAGCCTCCACCGTGTTTTACAGATGGTTGTAGAAACTCACTGTTGTACCTCTCTCGGGACCTCCTCCTTACATATCGACAGCAATTTGAACCAAATTTGGATTCATCACTCCATAAGACCTGTTATCACTGATTTTCAGTCCAGTTCTTGTGTCATTTGGCATACCTCAGCCTTTTCTCCCTGTTTCCCTTCCTTAAGAATGGCTTTTTGACAGCCACCCTTCCACTGAGAGCATTTCTAACGAGGCTTCAGCAAACAGTACATGGATCAGCTCTGCTCAAACTGTGTTATCTTTGGCATTTTTCATAGATTCAGATAAAGAAATGGGAATAAATTATATGCTTTTGTGACAGGCTGCTAGTAGTAAAGTGCCTAAGATATCATTTAAAATTGGTTCTTTGCTAAGTTGTTGTTGTTATTTATAGACACACTGGTTCTTCCCTTGAGTTAGGTGCCTTTTTTATGCTTGAATGATTAATAGCTCAGTGTTAAGTGACTTAACAAACAAAAACAAATATTCCTCTGAAAATGGTCAGGTACAAGGACTGGACTGAAAATGAGTGAAAAAGCAGCCAATGTCCAAAGAAAATCTTTGAAAGACCTTCAGAAAGTCTGGAGAACTATTGCTCAAGATCACTTTAAAAAATTACAAGAAAGTCTGTCTCCTTGGAAGAAAAATATAAAGATATGAGGGGTGGTTCAAGACCTGTGTTCGGTACTGTTCAGTACTGTATAAAGGATCTATATTTATTATTGATGCTCATCAGCGAAAACTTCAGACTGTCCCTAAAACTATAGATCCTCTTGCTAACTGTGCACTGAGGCCGATGGGATATTCAGTAGTACATGTTTATCTGCAGCAGGTCTGCAGCATAAATTACCATGGCAATGTAAGTAGTGAAGATTTGTAACCCTTTGAAACCCTAAAAACCCAGGGTGAACATGAAGTTACCTCACTATACCCCTAATCCGGCTTCATTGTACAGGCCTCAGGTGGTCCTTGTCCTCAACCTGTTTTCTTCTTTTTGGTTTGTTTTTTGTTGTTGTTGTTGTTGGGGGTTTTTTTTTGGGGGGGGGGGTTGTCACATCAGTTTTGATGTCAAACCTTCTTTCTTTGTTTGATGGTTTTGATGTTTTTTCCAGAGTCACACCCCATGTTCAAGGGGGCAGAACATTCACCCAGTCAGTTATTGCAGCTCTCAAAGAAACACTTTGGAGAGATGCACTTCTTCGAGCTTTCTCCTTGTTTCAGTTTCTTCACGCAGAAATTCTCCTGCATACGTGGAGGAAATACATGATAGCATGGGTTTGCTTTAGTGTGTGGAGGGCTCCAGCTTGCAGTTGCTATAGTGTTGTGCCCTTCAGGGATTGTAATTTTTGGTGTAAGTTGCAGTAAAGTATTTAGTTTCAGTGCCCTAAAGGGTTTACAGTCTCTGTGTGGTAATTGTCTCTACCCATGTTTTTGTTGATACTAAGTGAGATATATGTCTTATAGTTTGTACTGCAAACCCTTTTGTACAAGGCTAATTGCTGCATGAATTTAACTGTGATAAAAATGATTTCTTCCTTAATCGTGAGTTTTCTTCTCCTTGAGTGTGGTATTTAGTTTTGGGCTTTCTTACCCGAGACAAGCTTTTTATTACACAGGTGGCAGTAGTGGGATCTTGTATCTTTAAAAAAAAAAAAAGTTTTATAAAGCCTGTAAAAAGTCTGTGATGTATCAAAAACAGAAGATAATCACTTGCGGCATGTAGAGAGTATTGGGAATGATGACACCCCTTTGATTAGTATTGGTCACTATGCTATTCATGCAATCCCTTGCTGGAATAACCCTTCATACAGTGTTCATGTCAAAAAAGTTTATGTAGTAGGTCATGAGTGGTCGGATTGGTCAGAACAATTGGATTTGGCAGCTGAGGTTAATCACTGGGATGAGGCACCTAAATTTCAGCTCATGTCTCACCTTTTGGAAGTTAAAGCAAAGAAGAGTACAGCAGTTTGCTGAGGGAGGCAAAGAACAACAATGCATTGATGAATGCAGGCAGTGACAAAGTGTTTTGAGCAAAGTGATAGTGACGACTAGAGTAGGGCTAGTTTTATAGCCTGTCGTCACTGGCGGCCTAATGGGACCGCTAGGGAGTTTTGGATTTCTCTGAGGTTAGCTTCAAGAGCATACCCACAGCAGATGAAAACACCATAATATACAGATGAGGGATCAGTTTATTCTATATTTTGTTGATGAGTGGGCTGGACTAGGGAAGAGAGCGAGAGCAGAGTGCGAAAAAAACATCAAAGATCAAAGAATACAGTATGAAAAGCACAAACAGCGGCTGCAGTGGATTTCGCTCTTCTCCCCAGCTGGCCGATGGACCAACAACAGTGCAAGCAAGAGTAGCCCACATATTTTTGACACTGCCCCCATCTGACAACAGGCAGTCACTGCAGGTAGACAGGCAGTCAGTAGCTGCCCACTGACTGCCAAAGAACTGTCAATACGCTATCACTGCTGAACCACAGATTCCCCATTAAGTGTGAAAGCTGACATTTGCAGGGAAATTAGAAGTGGTAGTTAACCACTCTTATAACTGAGACCTCTCCAAGTAAACATGGTGAAGCGCAATAGAAAATGTTTTGGGTTTATTGTATCACACATAAGCAGCTCAGATTCACTTCTGTTAGTTGACAGTGGGACAACTTTGGCTGTAATTCCCAAACAATTTTGGTTATTATTCACTAAAGGAGAATCAGAGTTGGCTGGGGACTTATCTGCTGTGGATGACAGGGCGATGGAAATCCTGGGAAAGTGGCACATGGTATGTCAGTTTGATTCATTAGCATTAGTTGCAGAGTTTTTGGTGGCTGATGTGCCATCCAAGGAAATCCTGTTTTGACTTTCTTTTCAAGTATAGAGTTGTGTTGGATTTTGGGAAGAAGGCACATAGAGTAATGGGTAGACATTCCCATTATAGTGCCAGCAGACTTCTACCATTACTACTGGTAGAAAACCATTCTGAGCCTGGTCAAGTGGGAATGCTCGAGCCAGCTCAGTGTCTGACCACTGGAACATTACAGTGGCCTGGGTGGTCTGCAAGGTGGAAAATACAGATACTGAAGTAAGGAATAAGGCAGAACATTTGGTGGCAGTACAGGGAGCCCTTTAAGCCTTTTCAAAGCCCCTGGGCAGTTTTTGTCCTCAAGTGGGACGGTTCACTTTTGTGTTGACTATTGTATGAAGCCTACCCCCTGCCCCACCCTGAGCATGCCCTTGACAGCTTGAGGATCTCAAAGACAAACCTAAAACAGCATTCATTACACATGTCTCCCTTTTACAGTTCAATAGCCCCAGCACATTTGAGAGGTTGACGGATCCGGTGCTGGCAGATTTACGTTCGACAACTAGCATACCACGATCAAATTATTGTGTTTGGCTGGACTTTTCATGAGCATTTGTCATGCTTGGATGAGGAGCTAACCAAATTATGCCAGGCTAACCTCAAGGTAAAGTCAGCAAAATTATCTCTGTACACTGTGTAGAAGCTACAAAGGTAGAAGCAGAGCATCAGCAATCAGGGCCAAAAAAATAGAGTGAAGGAAACAGCTTTATTGGGCAAGCCTTTCATTAGAGTAGGTATGTGAAAGGCTTTGCAGAGATTACTCTTCCTTTGCATGAACTCACAAAACAAAGCTGATGGTTTAAATGGACACAGGAGTGTCAGCTTTGAACAGCTCAATCTTAGCTTGATTTCAGCCCCAATTCTTGCATACCCCGATCCCCTAAAGATGTTCATTCTAGATACAGACGTAAGTGATGCGGGAATTAGGGTGGTCCCATCACAGGAGCATGTCATAGCTCATGCTGGCAAGGTCCTGAATGAACAAGAGAGAAAATATTGCCAGAAAGGAGTTGTTGAGCATGGTCCCACTCACTAAACACTTAAGCACTACGTGTTGGGCAGAGTTTCCAGGAGCTGGAGGGACAGCTAGCTAAAAATATTCTTTCGTCATTAATCTTGAGTTTCTGCCTCGTTGAGTGTGGTATAAAGTTTTTGGATCTCTATGTTCTCTTGCCCGAGATAAGTTTTATTACAGATGAATCCAACAGTAGTTGTGTGTGTGCACTTATTTTGGGTGGGAACATTTTTACACCCACATCGTGAATGAGATCTATTGTCTGGTTTATTTCACCTGTTCCTTATTACTTATTTCTTATTCTTTCTCTGGTGTTCTAAATGGTAAATGGACTGTACTTATATAGCACTTTTCTACTCAGTTTGAGCACTCAAAGCGCTTTCAACTACATGGCTCATTCACCCGTTTGCACACGCATTCATACAAGCGCTTTTTTTCTATATCAGTATCTTGCCCAAGGATACATCAACATGCAGACTAGGGGAGCCAGGGATCAAACCACCAACCTTCCAGCTAGTAAATGACCTGCTCTACCTCCTCAGCTACAGCCACCCAAATTCTATTAAGGACTTAACTCCAAACATAACAAAGTCACAAAACAAAGCGAATATTCTTTGGGAGTCTCCACTTATATCAATGCACACATTACTGAGCCTTGCTGTAGCACTAAAAAGACCCCCTCACCAATCTGGTTTATCCACAGTGTTACATGAAAGGAAACACCTTTTATAGAAATATGTGCATGTGGTATGTCTGTGTGTACGGTAATCCCTTTGACAATGGCGATATGAACAGTTCAGCAGCATGGTGCATTAGCCTGTGAGGCTAACATGGGACTGCATCCAATTCAAACTGTGACACAATACAGATGTGAGAGTAAATCCTCTCTGTGGTAAGAAAAAAAAAAAAAAAGGAGATTTCAATTGAGTGAGAAAATCGGATCTATCTAAAAATACGCATTCTGTAACAATTCCTTTATTAACTGATTTTATAATAGTGGGAGGCATTGGCCCAACCTTTTCACGGCAGAAACAGGATGTTTATCAGATATTAACTATCAAAACTCAATAGAAATGTTTTTTTTTAAGGTGAGGCCTTTAAAACTCTCATTTTACACAGTCTAATAGCTCCAAGTCATCTTTAATAAATAAGGTCCATCTGCTCAGTTAGAGTTAAATAACAGTATGTTTAAAGAATTGCATTTTATAAACGCTTTCACTTTACTTCAGCTTTCAATTTACTTCCGTAAACAGTGAAAAAATACAAGCCCCAGAACCTAATGTACAGAAAAATCTGTTGGTATTCTGCAAATCCCATAAAGACCAAAGCAAACAATGAAACAGTGCTACTTACAAGCAGTGTCTGTGCTGCCAAAGCCTGATGTGACTCAAAAAGAGAGATAAGCAACTGCAAGAGGAAAAACAACTTTGCAAAGAATCAAGCACCAGATAAGTGGCTGACCTCATCTGTCTGCTAGATGCACACATACTGACACACCATTGACAGCTATATAACACAGTCCTCCAGGCAGACGCTAGAGAGCGACGCCTGACTTATCAATTACTACAAGAGGCATTTTAAGTGTTGTGTGCGTCTAACTGTGTTCTGTGTACTCTCAGTCCTAATGCATAAGGACAGTGTGTGTCCTTCTGAATCATCGTGATCATGATCAGACACTAAAATACCTCCAAATGTGCTCATCACCCTAAACCCTGCCTGGATGGAATTAGCTTAACATAGATCAGTGGGATAATTCAGATCAGACACATTTGTGATATTTTGTTGGACTCCATCCTGAACTTTTGATTGGTCACGCATGCAAAACACCGTTTATCTTTTAGCAATTTCAAGTTTTTGCTATTTTGCCTCTACGCTCCCCAATAATCTCATAAATCTTGCGTAAAACAGAGAATATCTTTTTTTTAAATCTGGTTTACTGAAACTTAATTTCCCACTAAAAAAACGCTATGTCCAGATGAACAGATTCAGCTTTTTGGGATTCTTTTACCTGGATTATTGAGCATGCATCAGGAAATAACTTCATGGTTATTTTTAACTAAAGCAATGACTATGGTCAGTTGTTATTAGTCTGTTTCTAACCAAATTTAAAGCCAGTTTCTTAAAGTTGTTGTAAAGTTGAATGGATAAGTTTAAATCCTTCTAAAACCAGCGCAAAGCATAGAAATGTTATGTATATAGCTACAGGTACTATCTGAAGCTGTGTATTTCTAGGAAGGTGTTATGTGTAGTTTAAATCTTTTTGGTGGTCTATTTGGAAATAAAGCTAGTTTTATTGTTCTGCTCTACCTCCTTTATCAGTTGCTAGTAAAGAGTAGCTTACCTGCTTCAGCTCTGCCTAAAGCAGCCTTTATTCTCCTCTCCGCTATCTTCAATATAAACTCAAAGTCCATGGCACACACACACACCTGCAAAACACTAGCCCATTGGACTCACTTGGAAAAAGTACGTCTTAAATTCTCTAGACTCCCCCCAACATGGCCTCAGATGGTGCATACACACACACACACACACACACCAACACACCCACACTGTGAGTCGGATAGATATGGCAATAATGTCATGCAGGGCTGTCATCAAGCAAAAGGTTAACACAGACAAGAGAAGACTAAAAGTCAGCTCAAGTGTGTGACTGAGAGGTAGAACAAAGGGAGAGATATCAAGAAGAGGTGCTAAGAAAAGCTACAGACTGAACACCCATCACAAACAAACAACAGAGGAGTGCTTTTCAAATGTTTAGGGTCACCTTTAATGGGAGGAAAGTTTTTATTGACCATATTGTGCATTATAGTTTAAAGATATGGAAGTAGACTGATTGAAAACTTTGGGGAAATACAGAATTCCTCCAGTTTTGTCCTTCTGTACTCGAGCAATGATATTTGGCAGTTCCAGCCACACCAATTAAACACTTTTTATGTAGCCAGTCACAGAGAGAGACTGAGATGTTGTCAAGTGTTTCTCTGCTCCTTATCGTTTAGTCTGTGAAAACACTTCTTAGGGGAGCCTTTGATGCCCTGTTGCTTTTTAAGTGCACTTGGAAAAATGTCACTCACCACTCATTCTCTCATGACAGATACCTGGAGCTGACGCAGTCCAGTCACATACAGGCTTGCCTACACCCACACAGAAAAACACACATCCTCACCTTTCATCTTTTGCTCATTGCTTCATTTTGAAAATTATAGTGTTCCCACTGGGAACATAGTTCCACTGTAATCAACAGTACCATCTTCTCATGCAATTTTTCTGACACCCTGCAATAACTGCAGTTATTTACCTCCACATCTCTACTGTCCTTTCCAGGCAGAAATCTAATGATTCAGGATTTGCAGCAGAACTGAGACATATAATATTATATAACCCACTGTCTTGGCTTACAGCATGAAAGCCTCCTTTTTACAAGATATTGTCCCTGACATAACATGTTAATGGTGTCGCTGCAATCTTTATCAAGAACGATTCTTTTTTCAACACATGGTAGCTACATTTTTAGTAGGGTTGGGGTAAAAATTGACACAGCATAGCATCGCAATATTTTGCGTGGCTATTTTGTATCAATACACACAAAATATCGATATTTTATTAAATATATAAAAATACTCAAGGAATACTATGAACAAGAGCGCTCATCTCATGCACCACCATCCTGGAATAATGTTAGCCGAGCAAACTTACATTAAATCGGCTCAACAGAAAAACCATCCAACACTGGACACACTTAGCTTGACAAAGCTAAATCCTATTTTTGAGCAAGCTAATGGCTCAGTCACATGAGTAAAAATAGAACAGCAACCTCCTTGCATTCAAAAAAAATTGAAGGTGTTGCACATTAATGACCACTTTTGATCGCAAGTCGATTGCACAGGTCGCCAGATAGGAGGCAACCTTCCTGCAAACAGTTGCAGTCTGACTTGGACTGACTGCAGTCACTCTCAGAGAAATTGTTGAAGGTTTGCAAATAATTGTCGTCTGATTTATAAATGCAGACAGATTACAAACATGTTGCCATCAGTCTGAATGAGTCTTTGTCAATGAACACAACTCGAGGGGACTCAACTCAACTGGCTGCCAGCTGGTTGTATTCTGGTTATATTCCTATAGAACAGGAAGGTTGCTGAGCACAAATGTAATAATTGAATGTCAATTTCTGTCTATGTAGACAGCAACAGATATGTGATTTTTGCTGATTTATCAGTTAATTGCTGTATTATCAGAAACAGATTGCATGTAATTGCCAACTTGACCCCATTTAATCACAGACTGATAGCAGACTGACTCCGTCTTATGGCAACATTTATAGCAGGTTTTAGTGACAGTGTTGGTGTACTTGACAATCTCATTTTCCAGCAAAAACATAACTGAAGTGAAAAAACTAACAAAGTTTATTTTTGAGGACATAATTTGCAGTTTAAAAAAGGTGATAAATCGCAATATATGTTATTACAATACTCAGCATATCACAAAATGTTAAAGGTTAATAATATCGTATTGTGAGTGAAGTATTGTAATAATATTGTATCGTGGAATGTCTGGAGCTCAATTAACAATCAGGAAACTGTGCTCACACAGTGTATATTAATAAGTAATTTACACTTTTGTCATCTCCCAGGTCGCTGGTGACCCCATTTAGTGTCAGTTGTAAAGGGGTAGAAGTTCATTCTAGATAGGTCCTCGATGACCTGGTTGATGTTAAAGTTGCAGAAGGCAGAAATCTACACTGACTTTTAGCTTCACATGGGATTCAAATCCTTATTTTCCTTGTCATGTTTTTTGTGCATTTTTTTCGTGCTTTATACTCATCACTGGTGATGATCTGGTCTCATGTGATTGGTTAAGCTTCAAAATAGAACCTAGGAGAGGTGCGGGAGTCTCTCAGACTACTTGGACCACAGTAAGCTGAATGGTTATGGTTTTTTTGGGGGGGGGTTTCTAATGGCATCAAAAACACTAAAACAAGCGTGCATAAGACAATGGAACCATATTACATTGGGTGTCATAATAAATGCTGCATAATGTTTGGCTTGTGTCTGCAATTTTCAGTTCATTTTGCTTAAAACAAAAATCTAGTCTGATTATATAAGATGACCTGCAGTATGTAAACTGTACTGTTTTTCTTTGTGTGTGTGTGTGTGTGTGCACATGGTATGGCATACATGATGAGTTTGGACGAAAGCAAATAGGACCAGCAAAGTCATCCCTAATTCTGCAGACTAAGTGTGTTTGGACAATGACACCGTGATCTAATAAGCATGCTCACACATACATACTGTATGAGGGGGACATATTAGAGTACTGCACCAAAACCCTCCATGTGACCGTAGAGGACAGACATCACTATGGCTGTCATTATTTTGCCAACTCATCATCTTTGGACAACGTAACAACACGCAACTAAAACAGAGAACGAAACACACAATTTACTTGATTCAACAATGCACAGGAAGATGGATTTTGAAAGCAGATCTCTGGATAACTGCTTTTTAAAAGCAATATATTTAGATACCGTGTGTAGTGCACTCGTGTTGTGTGTTTGTGTATATGTGACCCTTTCGCTTACAGAGACAGATCAGAGTTGGCACGAACCCTGCTGCTATACTCCAGAGTTTAAATAAAATATAAAGTAAGATCCCTTAATGGCAACTCACCAAAGAAGGTGAGCAAGCGTGTGTATGTGAATGCATGGGCTTGCACGCCTACATGTGCTATAAAAGGTGAAAGTCTCTATCTGGGTCACGCCACATGGGACACAAGACATTGAGTAACACTGTGCTTTATTCCTTTTAACAATGAATGATACCGATGCTGGTTCATCTAGAGGAAAAGTTTTTCCAGTCACTCATTTTCTTTCTAACTGAAAATATACAGTGACAATGAGACCACACTAAATCACTAAACACATGTTGTGAAGTATTTAATTTCATGGTCCTGATTCTACATGCATTAGTTGAACTTAGTCACTGAAATTGGTGCAAATGTTTAATTTATATACTCAAAATATCACACTAAGAGGTAGCGTGTCCTGTAGTGCCATCCTTAGAATGAAATCATCTCACAATAGACTGTATATAAAAGATGGCACTGTGACATTACCCACTGGTTTGTGGACCGTTTTGAAACCTTTCAGCTTCTTGACCATATTTGGACAAGAGGGTGGTGTAATCAGCAAGCTTGATTGGCAAGGTGGATCTATAAACTGTATGGGTACAACACACACTCACATGCACCTGCTAATTGGCGCTAAGTAACAGACTTAACAAAATATTAGAATTTCACTCACCAAAACTTAAGCAAAAACTCCTTGGTCAGGTTGTTGCCACATAGCAAGCCCTGTTAATTGTTAAATCATTTAATTAAAATGTTCCAAAAGGGTGTGGCACGGCGGTGCAGTGGCTAGCACTGTCACCTCACAGCAAGAAGGTTCTGGGTTCAAATTCAGGCTGTGTGGAGTTTGCATGTTCTCCCTGTTCCTGCATGGGTTCCTGCACTCCTGCTTCCTCTCACAGTCCAAAGACATGATGTTGGGTTAACTTGAGATTCTAAATTGGCCATAGGTGTGGATGTGAGAATGAATGGTTGAACGGTTGTCTGTCTCTCTGTGTTAGCCCTGCAATAGACTGGCAATGTGACATGGGTGCACCAGAGTCACTCTTCTGGTCCTCCATAGAACCCTGAATGGTGTACTAAATTGGATAAACGGTTAAAAAAATGAATGGATTGCTGTTCCAAAAGGTATCAACACAGCTGAGAGGTCCAGTTCAGTGGCTTGAATTAGCAAATGTGAATCCTAGTATACAGCTAGAACCAACAAAGGGGTGCATTTAAGCCCTAATTAAATTTTAAATGGGTGAGATATTAAAAAAAATAGACGTCTATACTGTGTTACAAAGAGGGGAAATTAGCTATAGAGACCAAAAAAAGGTTTTTGTACCAGGATGCAAAAATTTTAACACTGGGATCCATGTGGAATGACTCGCTTTTGGAGCCAGCCTCAAGTGGCGACTAGAGGAACTGCAGTTTTTGGCGCTTCTGGACTGGGTCATTTGTCAGCCCCAGAGATCGCTGCTTAGTTTTAACCCCAAATAGCTAAATCAACTCCAAATCACATTGTACTGTATTATACCGTCATCAACAGCAACAGCAGCAACTACAGAAAGAAAGAAGCCGAAACCAAAGCTTGTCTCTAATTACCCGCATGCACACACATCCATACATGAATCCTTACACACTAAACAAAGCTGTATTTCTGCTGTGCCAGTGGACCCTTACTAAATAGTGCAGTTCAGAGTAAAAAAAAAAAAAAAAGGGTCAGCAAATGCTGAGTCAGCTAAACTCTGTCTCCTTCCCATCAGCAGGTCCATATTTCACCACCAACATAAACACACACTAACGCACAGAGAGACAGAGAAAGAGTTCATATGTTATCTTTAATTGAAGAAGAGGGAGACAGCTAAATTGTGCTGGCTGCTATAAATCTGCAAGCTGAGCTGCAACAGGGTGCTGGTGGGAATTCATGTCTCTCAAGATAGTGTTAAGTACATAGTGCCGTTCCCCTTTACATTCCCGCTGTGTGTGTGGGTGGGTGAGATATTATTTCTTCAGTTAATTGCCTCATATGACAAAACAGCACATGCAGAAGCTGAGTTTCTAAAGCCGAATCACTTGCATTTCAACTATTTACACAACATTGTGGTTGGTGTTACAACAGATAGACAGATCATTTTCTCCATGACATAATAAACTGAAATTGTCACAAAATACAAATAAAGTGGTGTGCCCCACAAATTGAACATCTGCAAAAGAAAAATGTGACTACCTGCATCCACCTACTAACTTCGCTCTCTGTACAAATGACACAAATATTACGGGAAACAGCTAGGAGTACATTGTAATTAATAACAGTTTACCAAAAAATTATAGCTGATTAGTTATTTCTTCTATTGGTCAAAAAGACATTTAATTGTTTGGAAACAATGCAGTGGTTCACAATACTGTATATTAATTTAATAACATTTCACACTAAAAGAGGGAGTGTGAAAATAGCAGGGTTACTGTGGTTAGGAGCATTTCAATTGTTTAAGTCCCTGCTTGTGTATCACAGGAATGCACACGTTCTCTCATGAACCCGGCAAGCTTTGCTCCGAGCCAATTCATCAAATGAGCAAAGAGAAACACAACATAAAAAGGAATTAAAGCAGGAGCAAAGAGCCCAGAGGAAACAAAACACATCCAGTCATGTGACACTTTCTAAATTGCCAGCTGTGACATTTTGGCAGGATTTGATGGTGTGAACATTTTGCAGTTATTAGCAAACTGGCTGTTTCACCTGTGCCAACACGACAATATTGGTTTTGTTTTGTTTGTTTTCACCTTTAATCTGTAAGATTCTGGCGCCAGACACTAAATCCTCTAGTCTTTTATAAAAGACGGGCCTTTTTCCTCTACACATTTGTTGATGAAGTACAAATATAGATTCACCGGTCACTTTAGAAGGGACACCTGTTCAACTGCGTGTTAGTGTAAATCTCTAATCAGCCAACTGCATGACACCAACTCAATCCATTTAGGCATGTAGACTTGGTCAAGACAGTCTGCTGAAGTTCAAACCGAGCATTAGAATGTGAAATAAGGGTGATTTAAGTGACTTTGAATGTGGCATGGTTGTTGGTGCCAGACAGGCTGGTCTGAGTATTTAACAAACTGCTAAACTACTCTATGGTTTACAGAGAACGGTCCGAAAAAGAGAAAACATCAGTGTTTTGTGATGCAAGAGCTCAAAGGAGAATAGCCAGACTGCTGACAGGGAGGCAACAGAAATACAAGTAACCACTGGTGACAAAAACAAGGTGTGCAGAAGAGCATCTCTGAATACACAAGACATTGAACAGATGGGCTACAGCAGCAGAAGAGCACACCAGGTGCCACTTCTGTCAGCTAATAACAGGAAGCTGAGGTAACAATTTGCACAGGCTCACCAATACTGGACAACAGAAGACTGGAAAAACATTGCTTGGTCTGATGAGTCTTGATTTCTGTTGCAGCATTAGGATAGTAGGGTCAGAATTTGGTGTAAACAACATGAAAGCATGGATCCACCCTACCTTGTCAACTGCTCAGGCTGCTGATGGTGGTGTAATGGTGTGGGGGATACTTTCTTGACACATTTTGGGCCCCTTAGAAACCACCTGAGCATCATTTAAACACCACAGTCTACCTGGGTGTTTTTGCTGATCATTTCCATTCCTTAATGACCACAGTGTCCCCATCTTCTGGTGGCTGCTTCCAGGAGGATAAAACACAAGGCTCACAAAGTTCAAATCATCTCAAACTGGTTTCTTGAACATGACACTGAGCTCACTGTAATGTCCTCCACAGTCACAAGATCTCAATCCAATAGAGCACCTCTGGGATGTGGTGGAACAGGAGAGTCTCATCATGGATGTGCAGCCGACAAATCTGCAGCAACTGTGTGATGCTATCATGTCAACATGGACCAAAATCTCTGAGGAATGTTTCCAGCACCTTGTTGAATCTGTGCCATGAAGAATTAAGGCAGTTCTGAAGGCAAAAGGGGGTCCAAACTAGTACTAGGAAAGTGTACCTAATAAAGTGGTCGTGAGTGTATATTTCACAGAATCCTGTAAACTATTAATGTGTTGATTGAATCCACTAACAATGTAGCACAAAACAGACACTTACTGTATGAGGGCCAAAAACCTTTATTTCCTGGAAATGTTTACTGTTTTAAGATCGTATATCTTCTTTATCTAAGCCTGTCTGTTTCAAAATCAGACACGCTGCCACACAACACTGCTTTCTGTTTATGCTTTTGATTGAAGTTGACACACTACATGCTGCCTACATGATTAACAAAATATACTATTATATTCTATAGGATAGGATAGGATATATATTCCATTTAAGAGATTATAGAGAAATATAAAAAAATTATTAAAAAAACCCCAACATTTTTTGCCAAACAAACTAAAAGCTGTAGCTATTTAATGCTTAAAACCACAATAAACATCTATAACACAATGAAATATACTGGCACTAACAGTAAAAATCTAAATAACTGTTAGTTAAAATTTGCAAAAATGCTTTAACACAGAGCATTGAAAGGCTGGTTGCTGTCCATGGTGCTGAACTTTTTGCATGCCTGTCCTTTTCACACACCAGCTCCAAACCAAAAGGGACAGTGCTTTGTAATCACTCAAACAATAAAAATATGAGTGTTTAGCATTCAGGGACAAAGAGAAGACACAGCATTAATGGCTGACCTCATCATACCCTCAGGAGATCCGCTGTGCATGTCAATTTTCTTCTCAGCGCTGAATATTTTTCACTCTGTGGGCTCAGTGGATTCTCAGATATTACCTCACTCTTGCAGAGGACTTTGTAGGAGGACAGAACAATAGCAACATCCTGTATACATCTGTTGCTAAAGTTTTAGATCCTTTTGGTCAAATATCATTATTCTTATGCAGTTCTCGCTCTACAGCAAGAAATCCAAACACGTTGCTTAGAATTTCTTCATCTGGCCACTAGATGCTCACTTGAAGAAAGCTTCGAGATTCAATTAGCACATTTGCTTGATTATTAGGTGCTTCAGTTTTTCACAGTGAGCTGCCCCTTGCTGGTTGCTGATCTGTACCAAGCAGCTAAAAAAAAAATATGTTTCAAAAACTGCATTTCTTTAAATGCAAGTTGAGGCTGGCTCCAAAAGTGAGCAAATTCCCCAAAGATTTAAATGTTAAAATGTTCAACTAAAAGACATTTAAAAGCATGTTTAGAGCCTGATACAAAGAGAAGGTTTGGTCTGCTTTTATTGACAGTATTGACAAAAGTCTGTAGCTGATCGGAGTCTCCTGGGCCTCACCTCGGCTAATTGGAGTCACAGAAGTGGACTTCTCTGCTGTGTGTGTGGTGTTGGTGCCTTTTGGATAATTTTAATGGCTTTCTTAGTGGTGCAGACCATCCAAGAGATCTGCACTTCAGTTTTGGTGAGTGAAAATAGTCTGTTACTTAGTACTACGTAATTAGCAGGTATCTGTGTCTGTGTGTTGCAATTGTTGTGTTTATGAATACAGCTTGCTAACATAGCTTGCTAGCCTTAGATGATAACTCCACCCTTCTTTTTCAAATATGGCCGTTTCTGACTCTAAAAAGCTTTACAGCAGCAGCCAAATGCTAACACTGAGGCTTCAAAATGCCAAAACCAATGGGTAAAGTCTCCGGTGGCTACATCCATCTTTTATATACAGTCTATGATTTCCACCACCACCTTCCTGCACTTTGTCCAAAAGTAGGTAGTGACAAAGTACAACAATGCAAATTGTATTTTAGAAAGACATGGATGCTGCTACAGACACTAAATCCATTTTTAGATCCATTTATAGTTGTTTGAAGCTACACAGATGTTTGCTTGGTTGAGCCAAGGTTTCAAAACAAAGAGTGAAAAACATCTTGCAGATGGTAACGCGTCACACCTTTAAATGGTCCTCTGTCTCCTGGTCATTTGGCTGGTGTAGTGTACTGTTCCTTTAACTGATGACTCGCTGTTGAGAGACACTGAACAAAGGCCAGCTGCAGAATCTGGACACTGACCTGCATGTAAAATTAACTTTCCTCTCAGTTTGTATGTATTGTGACTCAATCTACAAAAAAAAAAAAAAAAAAAGTTATCGCATTAATGGTACAAATGTGCACATTCCTATTTTCCACCACTCATACTGACATCTTTTTTTAACGTTAATATAAATGGGGTAAATCTGAGATTACTGTCGCGACTTGGTCACTTGCTAACTCCTCATCAGCCTCCTAAAGCACTAAACAAATGCCCATTTAAAAAGAGTCAAAGTGACAAAAATCTTCTGTTTGTCAAACATAACAAAAGGCAGTGATGAGTAATTTGGATAAACGTTCCCTTCTGTTCATAGAAAATATCTGACTACAGGGCATGCATCATTTAGCTGCCCTCTCAACACTGTGTGTAGGTTACACAAGCCAACTCTCTGGTGCAATGTCAATATGCCAATAATGTCAACAATGTCCGTTTCATTAGTAATGCCAGTGTCAGTCTTTGCTCTGCTCTCAGCCATAGCAGATAGTGGGAAATCTGGTGGAAAAACAAGGCAAACTAATTAAGTTTGATAATTAAGTTTGCAGGACTAAATTTGTCCTGTACCCTCTTAGAAAGTCCTGCTGGTAAATTAAATCAAATTAAATCAAATTTCCCTCTTACTTAAATCCTTGCATCTGTTGTTCAACACAGCAAAGACATGAAGCCTGAAGATGGGCATGTTGCATGTGAGCATGACAAGCATGAACCCAATTAACAGCTCACCTGAATGAAAAAGTTGTCAAAACACACAGTATTGGGGTCCTCCCCACACCCCCACCCCCTACTCCCTCCAAGAGGCTCTGCTGTACACAGCATCACATTCAGACTTCGATCTCAGGAGAAGAGATGTGACTGAAATATCTGCAACCATGAGAAAAAGGAAACACACGGGGACTCTTTCCTATTCCACATCATGCACTGTATAACCACAGTGGAAGTCTAAATAAGGCCATGTGCTGTTTAATCATGCAGGTTACTGAAGCCTGAACGGGTCTGCATGCTGCATTAGACTTGATTTTCTGCAGCATCTCTGCCACGCACAGCACGCACGCACGCTTTTCGCACGCACTGCCACTGTATAGTCAGTATCTGTGCTAATAAGTTAGCACCCCCACCCCATCACCCCTTTACC
>VUQS01033769.1:19211-32303 GCA_015108495.1 Heterochromis multidens
CTGGTTGCTGGGGGGGGGGGGGGGGGGGGTGGTGGTGTGGGTGGGGGGGGGGGGTGGGGGGGGGGGGGGGGGGGGGGGGGGGGGGCTTGTTTTTTAAGGAGTAGGCTTGCTTGCTTTTCCTTCGACTTTTGTTCTGAAGGGAGAATTCACCTCCGGTTTGCTCGTGCAGTTTGATGCAGGCATACTGGCAGAAGCAGCATCCAGTAACTGTAGACACGTGGTTTCCAAACCTTCAGTCTCTGACTGCCTCAATATGAACGGCAATCAGCAACATATTGGAGACAGGAGTGACATGAGGTCACTAATGGGCGCGAAACCACGGCGCGCCTTTGTCTTTCTCTGCTCCTGTTCTGCTATTTCTTTAAATCCAGTAGCGGTTGCTCCAAACTCAAAGACCTGACAGCCTTTTCTGTTGGGAAATGCACTCACCTGTTGCTTGACTCATTTTAATCAGTGGGCCGTTCTCGGCGTTTAAGCTTAGATATAGACTACAATCTAAAGGAAATAGCACTTAGCCTGGAAGTCTCGATCTTAATTCGCTTTTGTGTAGATCGCTTGTGTCATTTTCTCCAGAACCTCCAGTCCGTTAAATAGATATGCAGACTTGTAGAATACAGGCTGAAACTGAGCCTGAAAATGGTGCAGTGATTTTAAATTCAGAGAGAGAGCGAGAGAGAGAGAGAGAGAGAGAGAGAGAGAGAGAGAGCTGGCGCTGTCCAGAGTGCTGAATCCGCATTCGCTTGTCAAACCCATCAGCGCACAGCTTCGTTATCCTACTCATATGCACGTGAGTGTCCGTGAGATTTTAAACAAACAGAACCATACTAAAATGTCCAGGTAATTCATAAAACACTGACTATGTCTACATTTTGCTAAGAGAAATCATTTAAAATAAAATAAAAAAAAAAAACAAGTTAGTACACACATTAGGATTTAGAGTGTTCTTGAAAGGCTTTTAAAACACACCATCCATTCTCTGGATTGCTTTGTGGCTCATTTACCTTTGAATGAGTCCATTTAAAAGCCTTAAACAGCATTTTTACTGAGGGGAGACTTTCATGTGATGCTTTTGATGTTTGCAATGCAATTAAATCCGTCTTTTGGAGCTGGTAGAAGAGAACATGTTGGCCTGGTAACTTAAGAAGGAGTCAAACTTACAAAGAAAAGGACCTTATATGAAAGAAATAGTAGCAGTGTAGGTAAAGGTTTCACGTATGTATGAATCATCACTGACCCTCCTGCACCAGTGCGTCAAATGTACACAGCAGTCTAAGTCATCTTACCAGGTTTCAGTATTACAATCTTGCCCTTTAGACCTTACTATAGATTGTAGTCTGTTGTTTTGGTAACCAATACTATCCAGATTTTTTTTTTTTTTTTTTTGTGACAAGAGCTATCGATCATTAGAGATCCCAAACTGTGGGCCAGTCTGAGATCAATCTCCATCATTGTCTTTTAAACCTCTTTAAAACATTCTTATTAGAAGGTTTTTGTCTATGATGGATCAAGATACCTCATCCTCTTGGGTCGGTGTTTATCATCCTCTGCTGCCGGTGGCGGGATCCTCGTGTGGCAACCTCAGCTGCGGCCTCCTGGGTCCAGGCAGACCACGCAGGAAGAGAGGGAAAAGAGCAGGTGTCCAGGTAAAGCTCAGACTGTTGTGGAAGTGTGTGTTAGTGTGTTTCTGATTAGCTGTCCTCAGATGATTTCCATGGAGGGGATTTCTTTTTTCTTCCATGTCCCAGCTTGGACACGCAGAGCTTGGCTTTATGAGGCCGCGTTACCTCAGGAGTGTTCATCCAGACTCTCCGGTTGTTTTGCCTTCTTTCCCCTCATTGAGTGGAATTTACGAGCTTCATGCTCCAGGCTGCTGTCCTAGCTTGTTTCAAATAAAGATTGTGAGAGAAAAAAAATCAGTAAAGTGAGAAATAATATTTCTCCTTCGGCATCTTCTCTGTCCGTTCCTGCTCCAGCTCAGCCTGTTGTAAGTATGTTTTTTACCTGTTTCTTTACCTGCGCTGGTCATATTAGTTGATTCAATGAAAGAAAGCATCCTCCCTTTCTCTTTACTTTTTACCTGCATCTTTGTTCAAAAATGTCTTTCAGTCTATTGGTCCCTGTGTGCTCACTATAATCAGTGCTTCACCAGTGTCTGGTCAAGTCCCTGCGTATTTTAAGAATGCTCTCATCCACCCACTTAAAACAAACAAACAAACAAAAAAGACAAAAAAAAAGTTTGAGGCAAAGATTTTAGAAATGGTTGCAGCTATGCAGTTTACAGCTGTTTTAGACAAATACGTCATTCTCGATCAGTTTCAGTCTGAGTTTCGGAGAGCTTATTCCACAGAAACAGCTCTTCTTAGAGTCTCCAGTGACATCTTGATATGAAGTTATGCAGGTGTGTCCTGTTTTGCTGATGTTGGGGCTGACCTCTGCCTTTGTTACTGTTGACCATCACATTATGCTCTATAGGCTGAGATACTGGGTGGGTGTGTCGGGGTCTGATTTGGAAAGGTTCTCTTCAAATTGCTCTGAATGATCCTTTTCTGCGGCTGCTTCTGAGTACAGATGTTTTTCTCTTGCCTGCGGTGTGCTGCAAGGTTCTGTTTGGGGGGATTCTTTCTTCAGTACATTTTGAGCACTTTTAAAGACAATTCTTATCACGGCTACACAGATGACATTCAGTTATATATCCCTTTTAGGCCCCAAGATGTTTCTAAGTTACAGATCTTGCAGAGGTGCTTAGACTCAATTAAAGGTTGGATGGCTGACAATTTTCTCCAACTTAATGAAGAGAAAACAGAAGTCCTTGCTTGCACCCCTGATAAATTTATGCCTAAGGTAATGGAAACTCTAGCCCCCTTGCCATTTTGGCTTAATCTTCTATCAGGAACCTTCTGATTCAGCCTTCACTCTGGATGCTTACATTAAATCTCTGCTGTGCTCTTGCTTGTATCACTTAAGAAATAAGTGATGAAAGCAAGAGCACACCTTTTTTAAACTTGCTTGTAGGGAACTTTTTTTCTTTATGTTTGTAGTATTTTGTTGTGAAGCACTTTGTGATATTTATCTTGAAAGGTCCAATATAAATAAAAATGTACTTTACTTATTAGAAGTGTTTGATATTATCTTGTCTTTCTTCTTTTCCATCCGTTTGTTTCCTTCTCTCTAGTTATTTTAATCATCTTTGTTTTTCTTTCATTCTTATTTTGGATGTTTCTCATTTTTCTGTGAATCACTTTATAATTGTTTGTTAACAAAAACCTGTTAAATACATAAAATGTATAATTAAAAGTTTATAATAGCTATAACTATGTGTTTCATGTTTACATTGTATATTTCACCAAGAAATTTTTTTTGCTAAGTTTGCAAATGTAGACTTCATTGTACGAAATGCAGTGAGACATTCCAGATGTTGCCCTAGCTGAATAGGATCATTATCTACATTTTTCCCAAACATAATAAATAATTGCTGCTTAATCACTGTAAATCTATCTACCTTATCTGCAGTTATATTACACTTTATTTAATATTGGTCATATTTGCCAGGAAATCTGACTGCTTAATGGCACAAAACTGAAAGAAATGGGAAAGTGAAGTTGATGTAGAGGACGATTAAAGAAAAACTTCCCTTAATTAAATTAAATATGATGAAGAGATGGTTACTGGATAAGACATTAGTGTAGCCTTTTGGAGAGTTATAGCTTTGAAGTTCTCAAAAAAAAAACTACCGGTCCATCACAGTCTCATTTTTTCACAATGATCTTATCAAATATAATTCATTTAAGACTGCCATAGTCCACAGAAGATTATTTCCATCTGCAGTAGTTTATATTTTGCAGTATGATTGTTCCACACAGTAACACAGACTATGCTGAAATAGCTCAGTTGGGAAAGTGTCAGACTGACAAGCTCGAGGTCACTGGTTCAATCAGGGTTTTAACATTATGGTACATTTCTGTGGAGTGCAGTGGCCCAGATTCAAATCTGACCTGAGGTCCTTTGCTGTATGTCTTCTCACCCCACCCCCCCAAAAAATAAATAATAATAATAATAATTAAATATGTAGAATACATTAAGCTGGAGAGCAGCAGAAAGACCTTCATTTTCTTTTTCTTAGGGGTTACCACAGCGGATCATCTGCCTCCATCCCACCCTATCCCTAGCATCCTCTTCTGTCACACCAACCCTCTGCGTGTCCTCCTTCACTACATCCATAAATCTTCTCTGTGGTCTTCCTCTTTTCCTCATGCCTGGCAGCTCCATTTTCAACTCACTGCCTCCAAACATGCCTCCCCCGTCTTTTCCTTCTCTTCTGTCTTCAGCCAGCATTAGCATGGTTCCCTTACAGTTCCCCATAAAGAACAGAACAGGAGGAGCTTGGTTGGAGGTGGGTTGCAAAGCAGCTTGCAGATGCACAAGAACTGTGAGTAGTATAAAGCAGCTTAAATACCATGCGTTAAATGAGATTTGCACATTGAATGTGTGTCATGATATTGCAGGAGAGGACCCAAATGCAGGAGACTGGAAGCAGAATGTGTAACAGAAAGCAAGCCTTTATTTAATACAAAAGGAATACAAGGAAAACTTACAACAAGAGGAGCAATATTACACTCACAGTGAAAAAGTAAACTAGAACAAGCCAGCCACAACAGACAACTCGAGAAAAAACAGACAAAACTTACAATTACAAAGGAGGGAGGTCAAAATGCAAAGTAAAACTACAGAACAACTCTCAAAGTAAAACAGGGAACAACACTGAGACAAGAAGACTTCAAATACTAAATATGACCAGGAAACAACAGATATATAAGACAGAGGGAGGAACATATAGGGAAACGCTGAGGGAACTAACCAGAACTCAAATAATACAAGAACCAAAGTAACACATTACTAAAAATAACAGCAAATTAAAAAAGAATCCCACACAAAACTCAGCAAAAACCAGGACCACGACAATGTATAGTTGCTCCATCAGCTGATGTCAGCTGGCACTGAGATCAGCTGATCTGTCAGGATTGCCTCAGCTTGACTTTGTGACTTGCTTGAACTAGTGCTATGCTATGCTGGATTTAAGCTATTCCTACATTTGGGGCAGTCCTTTCACTGCGCTATAACAGTCAAACAGCTTAGTGTATGCTTGAGCAAGAAGACATCTGCATTTTTATTTTAATTATCAGGCACATGCTGAGAAGAGGGAAATTCTGTGCTGGCACAGATAAGCAATTACACCCAAACACTGAAGTTTCTGGAACAACTCTCATTCTCTACTGCATTGCAGTATTGGCAAATGAGTCCAGGATAACGGTCCTCACAAACAGCCCTGTCTCCTGCTTGTCTTTCTCTAGACTTGTAGCTATATTGTGACATTCATTTGGGCTGCAACTACTTAAGATACACACACACACACATCCTCATTACTGAAGCATGACTGAGGTGTGACAGATTTTTTTTTCACACTGTTCACAATATGTATTGTTTTGAGGGCTTCAGTGCAGTAGCATGGGATTGCTGTCATCAAAGGGCAAAATATCATCCCAGTGCACAGAGAGCTGCTTCAGCTGAACGTGACAACAGCTACACAGCGTGCGTGTTTGTGAGTGCACGCGTGTGTGTGTGTGTGTGTGTGTGTGTGTTTGTGTTTGTTTGGATTCAACATCCACACACAGCATGCCATGAATGTGGAACAGCAAGAACAATGAAGAAGGGAAAGGGAAAGTGAAAGGAGTGGGGAAAGAAGAAGAGAAAGAGGAATAATGGGACAAAAGGAGGAAGTGAGAAAGCAAAAGACAGAAATGTAGACAGTGACACGCGCACAGCCAGTGAGAACTCAGAAAAAGCAAATGAACCAGAAGAGAGGTGACTTTTAATGACAGCACGGAGAGAGATCATTTACATCAGAAAGAGGCTGACATTCAGATTCCAGATTCCCACTTTGCTATAGATCTACTCACTTGCATCTCATAGCAGGGTCATTGCCAGAAACTGCGGCAAAGAATCTAAGAACACCCTTTTCTTTTTTATTTGAGTGAAATTTTAAGTTAGGTTTTTATGCTGTGGATATCAGGTATATCACTATGCTTAAATTGGGAAACATTTTTCATGGATTAAAGTAATAATGTTGGGGTATAGTTATGAAAGAAGCTTTCTGTAGCTGTAGGTGGTGGATAATAGCAGCAGAAGTACACAAGCAGTGAAATATATCATATGCCAGCTAAAGCAAAGACCATTTATAATATTAAAAGTGGCACTTTCCTCTGAGTGGTAGATTTTTATACTGCCTGTGGAGCATATCATGGACACCATGCTATTGAGAATTGGGTTATAGCAGTGAGCCTGCTGATGTATTGATCTTTCGGCTCAGAGAGAAAAGCACAACATACCCAGCATCCATCCAGGGAATATCATATAACTAACCACTAGGTAACAGAATAGACCACAAGTGTACATAAAAAGCAGAATATGATTAATTGCAAGGCTTCACATTCACATTCCCTTGTGATATGATTTTTTTTTTTTTTTGAAATACTAAACAAAAAGGAAATGAAATTCCTTTGGGCCAACTACCTGTTGGTGGTCGACTGGAGCCAGTATTATTGCATTGGAGATCTACATTTCAAAAATCATTCACTGAATACCCTTTTACTGTAGTGCATTGTTTTCAAACCACAAATGCATTTTTATACTCAGTAAGACTGAAATGACCCCATATTAAAATACCAAAGCCTTAATGTTCTGCCACTGTTCACTTTGAGAACATCCTGATTGTTGCAGCGCATTAAACCTTAAGAGCCCAAATCTACAGTGTGAGCCAGTACTCCACCTACTGTTCATCAAGAGGAACTACAAGGAGGTGGAGACAGGAAAAGTTTTTTGGGGGTTTTTTTTGTTTTGTTTTGTTTTTCAGAAATGGCAGGATAATTTTGTCTTTATATGCAGTTTTTCCCACATAGGAGGTTTAAATAGAATATCTTAACTTGTGTGCAGCTTAATGTGTGTATAATCAACATATAGGATGCTCTTGTGATAGAAAGATATCAGTGGCCTACACCATCCTCTAATAAGAAAACATACTGTGTATCCAAAATTAATCATAGCCTACTTTATGCTGGCTTTAGGTTATCATCAGCAGATAAAGACTCACATTATCAGAAGCAAAAACCAAAAGATGTGAATCTCCCGTTCCACCACATCCCAAAGGTGCTATTCTGGATTGAGATCCGGTGACTGTGGAGGTCATCTGAATACAGTGAACTCATTGTCATGCTCAAGAAACCAGTTTGAGATGATCTGAGCTTTGTGACATGCCGTGATATCTTTCACACCATTTCACCAACAACAACAGCCTCCTGTTGTTTACATCAAATTCTGACCCTACAATCTGAATGTCACAGCAGAAATCGAGACTCGTCAGACCAGACAACATTTTTCAAATCTTCTATTGTCCAGTTTTGGTGAGCCCGTGTAAATCATAGCCTCAGTTTCCTGTTCTTAGCTGACAGGAGTGGCACCTGGTGTGGTCTTCTGCTGCTGTTTTCACAACCGAAAAAGGTATAATGTTTTGGCGGGCTCTAAAGCAGGACCCAAGTGACAGCAAAGCACAGCTCCAACGTTTTATTGGAATAAATATCAATTAAACTCTTAACACTTGTGACAAAGGGCTTCCCAGGAATTGGGACTGTCAGCACAGGTAAGTTACTCTGGGAGAAAGGAGAAGTTTGATTAGACCAGGTCTGTAGTGGAGTGGACTCTGAGGATCAGACTGGAGACTCCGCCAGCAGGTGGAGTCCAAATCTCCAATCCCTCCTTCACTTAAAGAGCAAGGTTAGTAGAAAGCAAGACACATGGACCCCAGACCAGTATAGAACCAGGACAGTTGTAGCCCATCTGCTTCAAGGTTCGGCTTGTTGTGTGTTCAAAGATGCTCTTCTGCAGTGAGTGGTTAGTTGTTACTGTTGCAGCCTTGTCATTCTCCTCTGGCCTCTGACATCAACAAGTCACTTTCACCCAGAGAACTGCTGGGTTCTCTTTCATTCTCTGTAAACCCTAGAGATGGTTATGTGGGGGAAATCCCAGTAGAGCATCAGTTTCTGAAATACTCAGCTAGCCCATCTGGCACCAACAACCATGCCACATTCAAAGTCACTTAAATCACCTTTCTTTCCCATTCTGGTGCTCAGTTTGAAGTTCAGCAGGTTCAGCAGACCATGTCTGCGTGCCTAAATATTTTGGGTTGCAGCCACGTGATTGGTTAAATAGAAAACTGCTTTAACGAGCAGTTGAACAGGGGTACCTAACAAAGTGTCCGATGGGTGCACGTATGTGCACATCTAGGTGTAATTTAACTCACGACCTGGAGGGGGCAGTGATGCTCCCATGCAGTGCTTAGTCAGCCGCACGCCTCGTAGGCAAAGAAGAGAAACTGACCACTGTCGACGCAGCCTGGCAGCTGTCCTGCTGTCAACACCGGGCGAACGATTTTACTCTGGTAATTTTATACTATAAGTTTAAATGTTGTAGAAGTAGTTGGTTTTTACTAACGTTGTTGCCGTAATGCTGTCGCTGTCTGTTTGTCTTTTCTCAGTTGAGTCGTTATGGAGCGACGCTTTAGGTAGGAAGAGCACAAGAAAGCGCTTAACTAAAGCTACTAGCTTCTCCGTTCATCATCATAAGCTTCATTCGCAGTTAGCTTTGCTGTGGTGTCTTTAAGAAGGAGTCACATGAAAAGTTTCTACATTAGGTTGAAAAAGGGGGACCACTGAATTAGAGGATTTTTTTTTTTTTTTTGCTGGCTTCGATGGAGAGCAACAGAACTCCAGACTCCGCTTAAAAAATGTAGTAATTTAAAACTTCCGCTGCTTATCAGCTACAGGACATAATCTACTAATGACTCGCTGGCTTTTCGCTGAAGTTAACAGCCTAGCAGTAACATTATCTTTTGTTGCTTTGGCCGCATGCTCGGCCTCATCTTCGTGAGATTGAGATGTGTCCAAGACATATTTCTGCGTCTCAAACATGCGTCAAGAAAGAATTTATTATTTCATGTAATTCTGAATGTGTGCCTGTTATGTTTCTGCCTCTCCGGCCATATACTTGCTCCTCATTGCTTTTGTTTCCTGTCAGAACATTTCAAGAGAGGGAGAAGAATTAACTTCACCTTCTTTATAAAAATGTAACTATTAAAAAAAAAAAAAAAAAAAAAAAAACATGGTAAAAAGCACCCAAATGCCCAATAAAATGTCCATCACACTCATCCACACTCTCTTCTGTCAACCAACCTTCGTCTTCATGGGGCTGCTTTGACACTGTGCCTGGGATTACCGTAATGACCCTAATATCACTGAAATGCGCAGAGTAGCAGCTTTCAGAAACCGTTGGAATTTTTGCAATTGCGCAGATGGTTCAAGAGGTACGGGAGTTACAGTAGTTTTACAGCAGTTGCAACACACCTATCTGACGCTGGTGACAGATTAGGGTTTAAAGGGTTAAGCTATCCTCTAAGGATTGGAAGCAAATATGCAATTTTAGTCATTGACTAATTCTGCAGACTGGAGAGAACACTGTTGGAAAATGTCATTAAGTACTTGGAGTCCACGACAGGGAAAATATAATACACGCTCAAAATGTTGGCGACATTGTAGATCATCAGGAGCTAATCACTAACATGTATTTTGGGGATGCTCTAAGATGAACTCATACTAGAGGGATATAAACTTAGCACAAAAAGTAAGGAAATTTGTGTCTGGTCAATTATTTCTTTGTTGTAACAATCCTTCTTGGCAATAAATCTTATGTTGTTGGGAAGCCTGTTTGCATCCCCTTAAATGGTGGCAGATTTGTAAGGAAAATGCATTTGTGGGTTGAGTAGCAGAGTTGAGAATGTGGGTTGCTCTTGTTTGGTGTCGTTTATTGATTGAAGTCTGAAGAAACAAGACACATTGGCAATTTAACAATTTATTCATTTAACAAACAGGGGCCTCAGTAGCATGTGGAAGAACCATACATAGCCACAACAGCCTGGCACCTCTCACATGTTGTGAGATAAATATGGGATTTACTGAGTTGTATGAATAATAGTTTCATGGGCAAGGAAGAATATACTGAGATGTGTATTTGGGAAAGCTATTCTGTTTGAGTATACATACTCTTTAATATTGGAATTGAAGGTCAGGAGGATACTGGAAGACTGCGTTAGGTCACACATACTGGAGAACTTTGACTTTTATTTTCTGTACTTGTCCACCTTTTGTGTATTGCTTTTATCCCTTTATTTTGGGTCACAAAAATGGAAAAAGTTAATAGAAAAGGCTGTTCTTAAATCCTGTTTGTAATACTAATTTTTGTCCAATAAACAAAAAAATATTTAAAAAAGGAAATATAGTACATAAGGCAAAAACAGAGTTTATGCAGTTCTAATGGGCTTGAAATTCAGTATTTAGTATGACCAGCTTTATTCTTGAACACAGCCTGAATTCTCTGAGGCAAACCTTCTTGTAATTTCTTTAAGTAGTCTTCAGGAATAGTTCTCCAGGCTTCTTGAAGGATATTTTAAAGCTCTTCTTTGGATGTTGGCTGCCTTTTGTTCTGTTCTCTGTCAAGACAATCTTGCATGAGTTTAATGTCGAGGTCGAGGTCCTGGCTCTGGGGATTCCAATACATGACCGATAGTGTTTCACTGTGTGTTTTTCTATACTGGTATGCTTTTACTGTATTGGCAGTGTGTTTGGGATCATTGTTATGCTGAAAAATGAAATTGTCGCTAATCAGAAGCTTTGGTATTGCATGATGGATCAAAATCTTTTCTGCATTCATAATTCCATCAATTTTGACAAGATCCCCAACACCATTGGCTGAAATGCAGCCCCAAAACCATGACAGAGCCTCAGCTGAATTTTAGAGATGGCACAACTGTGATATCTTTGGCATTTTTCATAGATTCAGCTAAAGAAATGGGAATAAATTATGGGTTTTTGTGACAGGATGCTAATAGGAAAGGGCCTAAAGATACAATTTAAAATTGATTCTTTGCTAAGTTCTGTTATTTGGAGAACACTGGGTTAGGGGCCTTTTTTAAAATGCTTGAATGATTCATAGGTCAGTGTTTAGTGGTTTCACAAACAAAAAACCATTCCACAGAAAGGGGTCAGGTATAAGGACTGGCTCACCTTGAGGTGACTGTTGTTGTGATTTGGCGCTATATAAATAAAATTGAATTGACTGACAGTGCGTGGAAAAAGTACACATTGCCCAAGGAAAAACTTTGAATGATCTTCAGAAAGTCTGGAGAACTATGGCTCAAGACCACTTTAAAAAAATTACAAGAAAGTCTGCCTCCCTGGAAGCAAAATACAAAGAAATGCGGGGTGGCTCAACACTTAATAAGGAACAACCTAGTGATTTTGGACTTAATTGGTAACCTAACATAATGTGTTGAGGTGGCTTATTGTCTAATGCTGCAGATGAAGTGAAATGACTTGGTTTTTAGCTATCTAGGAAATGCAGATGAGGACAAAATTATTAGCCCCCCTATGAAATTTTAAGTTTTTGTCAAAATTTTCTGAAGTGCTTTTTTTAAAAATTCAATTCAAATTGATTTATATAGCGCCAAATCACAACAGTCGCTTTATTTATTTTTTAACCCTATCCTGTCTGGCAGCTTTTGCAAACAGAATTGTGATCTGAATACGATGTTGTACCAAACATATTTGCTTTTCCAAAATGAGCTCTATAGATTCTCTATAGGCTCATCTTGTTCGTGTGTTTCTTGTATCTGTTTATTTATTCATTTGTATTTGTATTCATTCTGTTATTACATTATATGTATAGCGTGACAATGTCTAAGCTGACAGGTAGGAGGAGAAAAAAAAGACAAAGAAAAAGGAACGGGGGAGAAAATATAATATAAGGATGGAGCACAAATAGATAAGCGCAATGGATCACCAACTGCTGCACCTGCAAGAAAAAAACAAAACAAACAGCACCTGAAAGAGAAAAATATGAAACGCACAGATACACAAAATACACAGATACACACAAATCTACAATCTTGTTGTGGTGGGCTGTCTGCAGCCCCCAAGAGTACCAAAGACCTGAGGCCACATATCCCGACAACTGCGTGCCCTCCCCAGCAGGAGAAGGAGGGAGGCCCCAGATACAGCCCCCACGGTGAAAGGCCAAGAGTCCCAGGGAACCAGAGGCAACGGGCAGCCGACCCTGCCACCCCGGCACGAGCAGAGAACAGGGCCCCAGAGCCCCAGGTGCCCAAGAATCTCCAGACACCTAGCAGAGCCCACCCCCCACGCCGAAGAGGCCTGCGCCACCCCAGACAACCACCTCCAAGGGAGTGTGGCAGAACATCCAGCCATGCACCCCGGAACCAACAAGTACCCACATCCCAGGGAGGGGCAGCAACTTCCAGCGGGAAGCGGTAGGGAAGGGCAACCCCCACCCTCCATTACCATGTCCCAAGGGGCCAAGGCTCAGCAAGCCCCAGGCCCAGCTATGCATGCACACGCACACACACACCCCCACCCACCCACCCACTCAGGCCACTCAGGCCACTCACTCACATACCCACCCACTAATGACACAAAGACGCACATGCACTCTTGCCTCTTTCAGCAGGACAATGCGCCCTGCCCCAAAGCAAAAATGGTTCAGGAATAGTTTAAGGAGCAGAATAACGAATTTCAAGTGTTGACTTGGCCTCCAAATTCTCCAGATCTCAATCCAAACGAGCACCTGTGGGGTGTGCTGGACAAACAAGTCCGATCCACGGAGGCCCCCACCTCCACCATGCCTCAACATGTCGGGGCTGTTTTGGCAGCAAAAGGAGGACCAACACAATATTAGGCAGGTAGTTATAATGTTATCCCTGATCGGTGTAAAAAAGCACAAGCATATAAAGCAAGCATTCACAATAAGTTTGTTCCATTTCTTTTCTAGAGTGTAGAGGTGGGCAATATAGCCTCAAATATTCAGTCATATGAAAAAGTTTGGGAACCCCTCTTAATTTGTTGGATTTTTGTTTATCATTGGCTGAGCTTTCAAAGTAGCAACTTCCTTTTAATATATGTCATGCCTTATGGAAAC